>BGPR01044616.1:0-12559 GCA_013235015.1 Araneus ventricosus | reverse complement strand
AAATTTCGGAAGTTATTCTTAAATTTCATGAAGGATTGTAAATTGGATTTTAAACCTGAAAAATTTAAAAATTAGATCACAAACTATTTTCTAGGACCTTAGTGGTTCCATAAAAACCTCAGTATAGTCATCAGATATCTAAGTCACAACATATTTGTATCAAGTGGAATCTACTATTTATCAAAATGGTGGTAGTAAGCTTTTCATCATTTTGCTGTAGTAATGAAAAATCAACAGTATAATATTATTTCAGCATCTTCACTAATTTATTAACATTCACAAACGTAGTTTACCATAGTAATGAACTTAGACAACACTTTTATAGACAAGAGTGGATTGTCTTTGTAAAAAAATATTAATTATATATTTCATATTTTCAAAAGTGCTTCATCTTGAAGTTATATGTTTGTATTTTAAAAATTGAATTTTTGAAACGTGAAATTACAAATTTTTTTTCAGGTTGTTGCACCACTTCTGCAACAGAAACCTGTTGATGAAGAAAAACTTCAGTTTTACAAGAAAGGATTTCTGAAAGTTCTAAAAGAAATAGAAGAAGGTTTCTTGAAAGATCGTCCATACCTGAGTGGAAATAGTATTTCAGTTGCTGATATATTTTGTGCATGTGAAGTAGAGCAACCTCTTCTGATTGGCTTTGATGCTCTTGCAAATGCTCCAGTAGCCAAAGCTTGGTTGGAAAAAGTACGTAAAGAACTAGAGCCTCATTATAGTGAAATTCATGGTGTCACCAAAAAAATGCAAGACGCGATACAAAAGGGAAAATTGTAAAGCATTTAAGTATTTTCTGATAGTGCCTTAATCTAACTAAATGGTATTTTTAAACATATGAATTGCAAGCTGGGCTTTATAGTTATGGGCTGTTTTTTGATGAACAATTTTGTTGATTGATAAATATGAAATTATACACTTGTTCTACATTTTGATTTTGTTGTCTGTTGTTTGACTTGTTGTCATTCTGTTGATTTTCAATGATTTATAATAAATTTTTTATCACTTGTTCATATATTCTATTATTTTTTATATGTAATGTCTCATATAATACAACCAAACAATCAATAAAAGATTTTTAGACTTTAAGATGACATTGAAATTTGGCGTAAATCAGAGTACTTAAACTGTTACTACTGGTGACTTCATTTCGACTGTTTAAATTTTTCTCAATCTTATATTATTAAAATAAATTTCATAACTCTAAGTGTACATTAAGTAGGATAACTATACAAAAAATGTAATCATTAATTGATGAAAACAGATTAAACAATAATAATTTGATTCAGCAATGTTTATTTGATGAATCAGAATCTCATAATGAATAGAATGTTTCGATGAAGGATGAATTTTTAAAAATTATTTTTACTTACAAATATTGAAGAATTTGTTTTTTTGTCAATATTTCTGTGACCCCAAAACTCATGTATGCAGCTCTATTTTCGCTTGGGGGGTCAAGACCTGTACCTTAAGATGCCCTGGTTTGAAATCTGCTACATATTCAGACAGCTATGTAGATTTATCTCATAAAGGTAGATGGGATTAAGAATTCTGAGAGAGAAAAGTTCTTTCGGTTGTAGGCTCATTTAATCATTTTCATAAAAAGTCTCTTGTATCATCAATAGCAATAAATTAGAATTGTTCATATTTTGGTCTTGCATAATTCTATATGAGATACTGGATGTCAAATATGAAAAAATTAATTTCTGCAGGAGTTCCACCCTCTTGCATATTTCTTTTACAAATGTTTCTAGAAATTGACCTCTTAGATTTTAAAAGTTGTTTTTGACAATTTATAACTTTCAATACCTATTTTAATACTGAATGCTGAGGTAATAAGATGAAAGTGAAAATTTTCCGTGGACATGTAGTACTATAGATTTAGTTCTGTAGATTGATTATTTAATTTAAAAATAATTTTGATGAAATATTTAATACATTTTTAATCAATAATTATATTTATTTGCACTATCTGCGAAGTTTAGTAAAATTTTTATTCAAATCTAGCTGTGGAAACACTCTCAATGGTTAGGAAGATGTAAATAAAAGGAAGTTCTCTCCTTTAATTCGGTTTTGATAAATGGCAAATTGCTCTTCATTCAAAATAGTTTATTTTTCAGTTAATGAATTTAATCCTTCAACAGATGAATATTCTCTCAATATCTAATTATGTTACATTTTCTGTTTTCAGAATGTATTGTTTTGATTCAGCTACCTGGCCACTGATATTTGTTGTCTTTAAGGTTGCCACACAATTTTTTTCAAAGAATAATGGCTTTGAGTGATTTACGATAATTTTATGCCCTGATACATCAAAGTGCTTTAGAAAGCTGATTTTTTTTTCTTTTATTTTTGAACATTTTCGTTAGGATCTCTGTTTTTATATTATGAAGATTTGTTTAAATAGCCAAAATTGCTATCAAGAATACTAAGAAACTTGAAAAGTATATTGCCCATTCATGTAATTATGTTTTCAATTTAATATTTATCATAACAAGAAATAATATGTTACACATTCAATCTGAGCATGTTTATGGATGTATTTGGCTTGATAATACTAGAAAATCAGAATTTTTTATTAACCATGGAATGTCATTAGAGTGGTTAAATTTTTTTTTCAGCTGGAGGCAAGTTAAAATTTACAAAAAAAAAACCTCTCTTTAATTTCTGTTTTCCTGGTTTGTCTTCTACATTCCTAATTCTAATATAAATTCTACGCCAAATTGCAATTGATCATCCACTTGTTAATTATCAACTGTCAATTTCTCTTCATTCATCAGTCATACGCACCCACGTTCCATTCCACTGGTATCTCTTAACTTTAGCTTCCCTGTGGGATTTGCCTCTCTTATATCACTTAAGATTAATCACCCTTTGCTTTACACACTTCTGTCTTTCAAGTATTTGACCATCGCCTTGTTGATGACATGTTAGTTCAGAATAGATGAATAGTGCCCTTTTCAGACAAAGTTATTGTAGTTAGGATTTCTTAATGGCAGGCTGTCCATGGACGTCACTGTGCAAGTAGTTATTTAGGGTACTTCTTAGTTGATTCAGTTAAAATCTCAGCAACTGATAAATTCTCACTTGCAATAAATTGAATTAGTACTTTTCTGTTAATTGAACCCCAGGCAAACACTGCTAAATCCTAGTGACAAATCGCCATATTTAGCAATAGTTTTGTTCTAAGTGATGAACATTGGCACCAAAATGAAATAATGCCAACATTTCAGCGTGGCACTGATTGGGATTCTGTTAATGGAAAAGTACAGTATGGGATTAGCCCAATCATGAGTTAATGGATTTCCAACGCAAAAACTCATTAATGTTGTGAAAAAAGTAAGTTGCATAAAACATTATAAATTGCTAAAATGACTTGAAAAAATTTCGACAAGAAAAGGCATAGTGGAAGGCCAGAGATGCTGAATTACTAATGAAAACTAAATATAATGAATGGCATACAGCAAAATTCAATAATAATTGTAGCTAAATATACATACTTTTATTGAAACATGATCACATTAATAATGTACCAATTTAAATCAGTTGAGCTGGAAAGAAGCCGGTATCCAAAATAAAATAGAGCAATCTATGAAAAGACTGCAGACACATTTGTTACCCCTATGATGTTAAAAAATCAACCCATAACGATTAGATAGATTATGCTGTGAAAGAAACTGAATTGACACATTAAGGCTGCCGTGTACCTAAACGAAAAACCAGTGTCGATGAAAGTGCCCTCTAACGATGGGGATGAAGAGGTCACAAAATCTTAATCAGGGTGCGTACGGTCATGAAAAGTGCTTAAAAACTGCTTACTTTTTATTTTCGTTTTAGAAGGCCCTTAAAAGTGCTTACTTTTTATTCAAAGTTTGTATAAAGTGCTTATTTTTTATCATGGTGCTTAAAAACTCATTATTTTTAAGAAGATGTTATGAGTTTTCCGAGCAAGAACTATTTTATGTATAAAAGTAATTGAAATTTATGATTTAGCATTCTAACCTCAAACATTTAGCATTCTAACCTTTTGTACCTCAAAATCTTGTTGCATAAGTGTTTTTGTTTATTTTTCTGCATGTAGAAATGTTTTCCTGTGACAAGTTAATGAGAATATGTTCTAGTCATGACAGTAGGATAAGTACTAAATTTCTCTCCTGTGTATTTTATTACTTAAATCCTGTTAAGTTAAAAGAAGAAAAAAAAAGATGATCATCGGCCTTAAAGATTTTGCAAGTCCTTACTTTTCCCCTTAAGGTGCTTAAAAAGTGCTTACTTTTTTCCTACAAATTTGAGTACGCACGCTGTTAATTGACAAGGCGTATCCAGCTTAGAAGCGAACTCGCGGACTACAGATTATTTTTTTGCGGTCGCGAAGCGGAGAGGGAGGAAAAGACCATGCCTTGTCCCCCAAAGACTCCCTTTACTCCTTTGTAAGGGTAATATGACACCCGCTAGTCAACCTACACTCCAAATAGGGGTGAAGGATTGAGAATGAATTTCGAGCTGGGTGTTTTCAATTCATTTTATGAAAAGATTCCAAAATCTGTGAAAACTGCTATTTTAGATTTAAATTTCTTGTTAAAAATATTGCAGGATAATTGTTATTTTCTCAAAAGCAGGAAAGTGATTGTGGTTGTCCCAATTCAGAAACCAAAACTAAGATTTTTATAACATTTGAGAAAATTGTATGAAGTTTTTATGAATATAAAATTGTAATACCTGAACATTTCGAATTCGTCCCGAAAAATTTTGAGAACAGGTCAGTGGCTTCTTAGTATTACGGAAACCTACATTATTCTGCATACAAGAAGAAGAGAATGAAAATGTATATTCTGATTAATTCTAACGCCATGCGCAAGTTTTATTTCAAACATTATATCATTTACTTCGATAAAGTCTGCACATCTGAAAAAAGATACTAATTTAATACTATTTCATATAATAGATGCACACACATTTCTCGTAGGATTACCAAGATTGCGAAGAGTTGAGGATGTGACATTTAATTCTCTCACTTTTATTATAAACAAAATTATTTACAAGAAACACTCCAAATATACTCTCTGGTTTTATTTATTTTTTGGGGTGTGTCTATAATTGATTTAGGATTTTTTTATGAAATTAAGAACTATAATTGGTACTACGTAATAATAATAAATAAATGCACATATCCATTAAGAATTTTTTGAAGAGTTGAAATATTCACAGTTAATATGTTTCATTGCGCCCAGCACTAAATACGATAAAAGAAATAAATCAGCAGGACAGTATTTGGGTCATTCTCATGAAAAAGGTACAAATAGCTAAAAAAAATTTTAAAAATTGCATGGTCGTTTCTATTTAAGCTTAATAAATAACCTTAATAATACACTTTTTTTTTAGTTTTAAAATTTTTAACCTGTCTAAGAAGGAGACATCATAGTCAACGGAACTTTTACATTTTAAACGAAAGCATTATTGACTAATTATAGGGCAGATTTGTACAGATTTATTTCTTATAATTAAACAATAAAATTAGTTATTAAAAATCAGCGCAAGAAAATGTAACATTTTAAAATAAATGGCACTTTTTAAATAATGGCACTGACTGTGCGTTAGTCAAATAATATTTACAAACAATTTCAAATAACAGATCTTCAGCAATTTTTTATGTACATCTGTTCAGCCGGAAAAAAAATCAACTGGCTTTCATACTGAAATTCAACTCAAAAAGATTTTTGGTGTATTTATAGAGCGTTTTTAAAAGTTTTTTTGCTACATATTTGAATAAAATTACCTAATATCTCAAATTTGCTGGGAATAATATATTCTAATATTGTTTTATAATTCTGAAACAGGGCCTAATCCGACCCTGGGTCGATTTATATATTATTTACAATTTATATTACTTACTTTAGAAAAATTTGCATCTAACAGCGATGCTAATTTGGTGAATATCAATTCTTCATAAAATAAAACTATTACATATGCAGTATAAATAAACATAACTATTAAGAATTTCTTAAATAATTGAAATATTTGCAGACAATTTTATTTGATTCTAGATTGCACTAAATATTTTCCTTACTTTAAATATTTCCATCTTAAATTACAAAAATAGTAAGTTATATAATGTCAGGTTATATACAGTGTTTAGAGAAAAACACTCTCTGAAAACTTTATTTTTTTTGGGGGGGGGGGGGGCAATTGCTATAGGAATTTTTTTTTTATGAAAATAAAAACTATAATTGGTACTACGTAACAATAAATAAATAAACATAAAAATGCAGTGGCGTAGCTGTAACTTTTGCCGCTCGGTGTGAAGTTGCAACATGCCGCTCTTTTTTACAAGTTAAATAAACTTCAAAATAAAAAAATACATTCCAAGTAAAAATTTTTTATGTAAAAACGCAATTCGTCATTTGACGCTCTCGATCTCTGCAGATAGGTTGCGAAATCGCGCCTCCACCACTAATTTTTGTTTTATACATTGGCAATTTACCGAAAAAAGGCGACAAATATTAATTAATCTCAATAGATATTTTTTATGTATACAATGATTGAACTAGTGACGCTGCTCTTAGTTATAAAACTGTCTTCCTACATGTCTGATTTTGTCACCCCTTTCTAAGTGCCACCCGGCTCGAACCGCCCCATCCGCCCCCCCCCCCTTATTTACGCCACTGAACCCATGAAGAATGTTTTAAATAATTGAATATTCACAGACACTTATGTTTGATATCGTCCAGCACTAAATACAGTAAAAGAAATAAACCATTTAATAAACTCGAAGTGCTGGCATTAACAGGAAATAGTATTACACTATGGAGAAATATTGATTAAATTTTTCGTTAAATTATATGAATGCATTTGTTATATTTACTAAGCATACAGTTAGAAAATTTCGTTCTTTGTACTAAATAATAAATGAACTATTTTTCCTCAATACTAATGAAAAAAGTTTAGCAAGAAAAGTTTTATAAAATAAAAAGAAATGAGTGACAGGTGTTGTATGTTAACACCTGGGCCGGCCTTTAGCCGATTGGATCAATTTCTCCAAATAGGGCCCGCTGAAGAGCGCAATGTTCTCAAACTTATTCAAATTAAAATCGAGTATAATTGTGATTTCAAAATATTATCCATAGGAAATTTTTCATGCTTTTAAATTCGTTTACAAACTAATTTTTTGTTGGAGCCGGCTGACTTTTTCAGAAGTCAAAAAATTGTAATTTTCTTTATAGGTTTCTGTGTTTCTATTAGTTAAATACGTCTGTGCTTTGTGTTCCTCAGCGATAATAAATAAATAACTGTATACGGCTCTTAATTTCCTCGAGAACTTAATTGCTCTGTAATGCATCCAATCAAAAAAGCAATAAAAAATTTATCATTTCTTGAATTTTTTAAAATTTAAGTCTTAAGTAAGTAAAGTTATTATTTAAAACTTATTAAAATTAAAAAATAAATATTTTATTTATTAAAATTTCATATTGTTTATTTACTTATATCTTATTTATTAAAACTTAAATATATCAGGGTTATCCCAAATGTTCCCATTTTGACCCGGCATTTAGTAAGGTCAGTCCTGTTTTAACAAGCTAGCACACACAGATATACACAGCTGAGATAGTAAACAAAAAACCAGCGGGAGTGGCCTCCCCTAAACTTTCTCGTATGCTTTCCCAAAAAGGTGCTGTTTCCCCTCCCACCGCGTGGATAAATTAGAAGACCACATACCAAATTTCAATTATCTAATGTAAGTTACTAAAAGATTTGCACACATCTAAGCAGCCTTTTAGCTTGCCAGCAATATCTCCGATCTGATTGTTACAAATTTACTACCGATAGTTGTAGTTGAAAATATCATGCACATTGGCAGAGTGCTTAAGAAATTAAAAAAGCATGAAAAACAGAACTGATGAATCAATTGACACTAATTTTGGTTTGTTACTTTATAACTTTACTTTTAACAACTACTCTCGTTCTGTCAGAGTAAAAACATTTCAAAATCCACTCAGAAAAAAATGCATTACGAAATATACAAAATAAAACTAACCGCAATCAAATATGCAACTCTTGAAAATGTTTCGGCGTGAAAGAAAAATTAAAAGAAAACACTCCATAATTAATTCACTTTTATTCCAGAAGAATTTGGCGGTGAGCCAAGATGACCGACCGTATTACGGGAACTGAGGTAAGCAGTACGCATGCGTGTAGAGATGACGGATTCTCTTCAAAAGTAAATTATACGGACCGACAGACAGTCAACCCTTTGACGGATTTGGCCCAAAATTTTATACGGACTTACATTCATGACGATAAAACTGTGTACCAAATTTTATCCATCTGGCTTTTCAAGTTTTTGAGTTATAGCGTTCGCATGACCTCGAACATGCAGACAGACAGACTTCCCGTTGACGGATTTTGTCCAAAAGTTGATAGAAACCTACACATTATGTTTAAAGACCATATACCAAATTTCATGCCCGTAGCTCTAATAGTTTTCGAGTTATCGTGTTCACAGACACACACACAGACAGACATAATTCCAAAATTGAGTTTTTCGGACTCAGGGAGGTCTAAAACGTGGAGATTCGTCAAAATCTCGAGTTCGAATTTTTTGACGATTACAATACTTTCTCTTTGTATACTTCGTATACGAGAAAGTAATAAAGATAAGAATGCGCAATTAATCTTTTCCACTCCAAAGGAGAGGGCGGGGCTTCAGATGTGTATCCTTCCGCCGAAGAGGAGGAGTTTTGCAAAGTGGGGGGAAATCACAAATTTATCTTGATTCTTTTTAAAAAATGCAGCTTTTATACATTTAAAAAAAATTAAAATATGCATCAGAAAGAAGACTTTAAAACGAAGGTTTCTATAAAGTTACTTTTATTTTAACTATGCTTGAAAATTTTCTAAAAATGTTTAAAACCCGAAATTGAAGTTTAGCGACTTTTGAAAAATATTTAAAAATACTTTAAGCAGTCAGGGGGGAAAAGTCATTTTGTAAGAACCTGTATTTTTATTTTTTCTATCGAATACCCTTGATTGCATCCAAAAAACGCAATAGCAAATGAGAATAGGTGTAAGTATAAATCTCCATAGGATAACATTACGTTCTGAAATTGTAGGTGGCGTGTGCACGGCAGCCTTAAATTAAAAATTCACGAAATCCTTAAAAACCGTGATAATCGAGGGTTAAAAGCGATAAATATGTGGGGTATATAAATTCTTTTGAGGTTGAAAAACGAAAATAATTGTAGGTAGTAAAGATAAATTTTTGTGTCTGATTATTCTGAAACAAAGAGTTCAATTACAGTTGACATAATTACTCCATAGAATCAATTTTTAACTTTCAACATGACAATGATATCAAACGTGCAGCACCGATTTCCAAGTTTTTGCAACTATGCAAAGAGCCACTATGATTCCAGTCATCTCCATATTCATTCGATACCAATACAGAATCTGAGAAATGAAAGTGGTTGTCAGCTCAAAAGCTAAAACATGAATAGCAATAAAATGTTGGGAAATCCCTAGGAAGGTTAAATAAAAGATGCCTTAGGAAGAAGAAGAAAAAACCCCTAAAAATATTGTCTGTTACCACTTCCAGAATGCCTGCGTTTAGTTTAGTTGGCTGACGCGTCACCTCCTCCTCTTAACTATCGGAGGTGACGAATCGTTACCCTTTCTCCAAATTTCCAAACCAACTGGAGGACGTTTGACTTACATCCATATTAATTCTGTCGCCAGGACTCCGAGGTCATCCATCAGGAACCTGACAATCAGAATGAATGGCATTATTACGTATTTGTTATTTCCACTCTACAGACAGTTATGGAGTTTGGAAATATGAGTCCACAGGTGCAAAATTGTTTGTTGTTCCCCTTACCCAATGTCGTAAATTAGCCGTCGGCTCCCTTAACGCACAGAGACTAGGGTGGGGCGCAATTTCCAGGGGGCACAAAATTACGGAATCAATTGGTTGTATTTAAAAGAAAAGTAGGTTTTTTGCAGCTCTTTTTCCCAAGATTTTAAAAAATTGAAATGGCTTCAAAAAAGTATGGGGAAAATCTTAACGATACAGTCGTTTTTACAACCCGGAAACCTCAAGCTGCGACAAAATAATAAGTAAATAAGCTTCAGAGATCTGCCGAACCAACCCCCCCCCCTCCATCAATGAAATTAAATACTCGTTTTAAAGGTTTTCACACGGTATGCCTAATTCATACGGACTGATATTAGTTTCTTCGGAAATTGGTGATAAATTGTTCAAAAGTGTCATTCCGATTTTCAATCATCAAAGAGTGAAGAATGGAAAATATCCCTCCATATTTTTCGCGCAGTGTAACAGAGAACTCTAGCAACTGTAAAAGACGTATAAGCTCGCTATCTTTACATTGCTTTTAGTGCCGAGTATTTGCATAATTTGAACGATGAAAATGTGATAGTGTTTATTTTAAATTTTATTTCTCAAAACCTAGCTGCTGTTGTTCGGCCAAAAGCAAAATAACAATAACCATAATAATGAGAGAGATAAAAGACCGCATAACGCTTTTCAATTCCTGGTAAAAATTATCAGTCCGTATTGACGTTTAAATCAAGATAAATGAAAGCAGTTTCTTTAATAATTAAAGAAAGCAAATATATAAAGAAGAGAAATTCAATTCCTGCCGTAATGTGAAGCGTTTCCTTTCCTCACTGAGTTACGCTATTGTCACTAATTAATTTTACTCTTTAAAAAACACAAAAAAAATTGCCGCGACTATCAAATCATTAAACTACCAATACTCAACATAAAATAATTATTTAAATATGTAAATATGGCAGTCATTTTTTGTTTGTAATCCTTATGTTAGGTTACATGTACAAATATGTAATGTTACATGTACATGTACAATGTATTGTAATTATAACACTTTTTGCTTAATTAAAAGCCAGAAAGGTTAATTTATAACATTTCGGATAACCTAAAGCCTTCAAAATTTTTCAGAAAAGTGTATCGTTTTTTAAAGCAAATAAATAATATCTACTAAAATAATAAGGAAGTGTGATTTTACATGTAATATGACATAATTTTAATTCATATTTGAATCAGCATTTTTTTCCGCTGAAATAGCTTATTCCCCTAATTTCATGCGATGAATTTCAACTCATGTCATAAGGTGCCAGATAAAACATTAATAAACTTGATTAGTTGTAAATTTTGATTAATATATTTAAAGATATGTATGAAATTATATGATGAATTATATTATGAATATTATTAAATATATTAGTCCCTAAGGCTTTTGTATTATTTTATCTGTGTTTGCAAAAGATTTGTCTTCAATGTTTAGAGTTTTTATATATTGTCTATGGGCAAAAAAAGTAATGTATATATTTTTTTCCTTTTTATTCATATATGTGCGGGTTTTTTTCGATTGATTAAGAGATTTTTGTGCATTTTATATTATTTTTCAAATACGAGATAAATTGAATACACCTTTTATTTATATTTTTCTAATATATCATAAATTTTGATTTTCTGATTTCAGCCATATTTAAAGAATTAAAGTTAGGATGCACCAAGTTTTCTGTGAAAATTTAACGAAATTTCGTTAAAAAATTTGTAAATTCTATCAACTCAAAAATGTTTTATACGTTAATTTTTAAGTTTATTTGCACTTTTAATTTTTGCATCCCCGGTATAAAGTTTCCGAAAAGAAAATGAGGAACGCATTTCAAAAGAAAAAAGAAGGGAAAGGGCGCAATTTCGTTATTTGACCTGGACGCCTTTTTGTGTAGGTACGCCGCTGTACATAGATGTATATACACTATATGCCCAAAAGTATCCGGACACTTGCAGATTTTCACATTTTTTAGAATTTCTCCGGAATGGTTTAACCGACTGCCTTTACACTTCGGACATGTAAAGAATAGACAATAACTCACTTCTTACATTGAAGATTCTGTCCTGAGGGCAATCAGGGGCCATCTACAAACTGATGAAGACAAAAACGTTTTTGGCCCACCCCGCTTCACAGAATACTCATAACAAGATGAAACGTTCAGAAATGGTAATGTTTAATGTGCATAATATTCACAGGAATTTTTGTAAACTCAGCTCAAATATTTGGGAAGATATAAAGGTTTTCTTAAAAAATTTCGAATTTTCCCACCTGTTTTTTTGCTTATAACATGCAGAGTTTTCTGTTATATTATACGAAACTTACAGAAAAGATGACAATATGTTAGAGAAGCATTTGTGTAAAACTTTGGAAAAGAATTGTTGAATATTACAGGAATTATGAGCAATTTTAGTAAATAGTGTTTTACTGCGCATGCGCGAAACATAGTGTAATTTTTCTTTCACAACTTTAAAGCCAGATATATAGGGCAACTTATATAAAAAAATTCAGTTCAATATCATTAGTATTCAGAAAGATATCGGCATTACAACGAGCAGAATTTTAGCTCCTGTCGAAGAGAAGCTAAAAGATGAGGGGTTGTACACAAATTGATATTTTTTAAACTTATATCTTTAAATAGTTATATTGAATTGTATAGTGGTTAGAATTTGCTGAATACCCATGAA
>BGPR01044614.1:0-12560 GCA_013235015.1 Araneus ventricosus | reverse complement strand
ATATCAGCTTGTGGTAAGAGTGCCATGATGTCTGTTTTTTTTTCTGCTATAGCCTCCAAAATATTATTCAAGAACTAAAGAATTGGTTCTTGTGGTAGCACAGTGGCCTCATGTAAAAATAGCTTTAAACCATGTTATATATATATATTTTTCCCCCCATTTCATATTGATTCAATTTTAAAATTTTAAGGTATTTGTTAATTGGAGTAAAAACACAGCATAATATTCATATTTTTTACTGTAATTATGATGTAAATAGAAAAAGGTTTTATTTAAAATATAGTTATTAATTAGCTTCTGTTTTGTCCTTTCAGACATTGCGCAGAAAGTTCTGTTCGTTTTGTAAGTTGCAGATCTTAAAGGCTAGTTGCTGTTTACTTGTGTTCGGCTTTCGAGTCTATTATTCACAGTTCTGCACCGTCCAAAGATAGGCGTCATGTATAGCGGAAGGAAGGTGTTCACTTTCTTCTGGTTTATAGAAAACTACAGTTATAATTGGCACAAGCATGGAGAAAAATTGTTCAGTCCTTCTTTCACTGCCGACGGGCTGGAGGGTACTTATAACCTGCAATTGTATCCGAGGGGAGTTACTGAAGTATTCAACAACCTCGTTTCGCTTGATCTTGAAAGAAGTGCATCCAATGAGGGATCAGAAAACGCATTGATAAGTTACGAATTATCAATTCTTGCAGCAGATCAATATGAACGGTTCACTTTGTTAAAAATTGATGAAATACTTTCGGGAAGAAGGGCTGATTTTTTACCTGAAGACATTCTGACTGTGCGCTGTAAGATTATGAAAGGTCAAGGGAAAGTTCACGAAGTTGCACCCATTTGCGCTCGAACACGTATCGGAATCGAAAAGATTTCTTTTCTGCATGTGGTGGAAAATTTCAGCTCGCTGGAGCCGAATCAAAAGCACACTATCGAGATCCGGTCCCATTACCAGAATGAATGTTTTGCTCTAAACAGTCTATATTTCACTCGTGATTCAAGGTTAGGAGAAGAGATGGTAGTCGAAATCATGCCGTCTGATAGTAATCATGTCCTCGCTAAACGAAAAATATCTTTGTTCAGATCTGGAGAGGTAATTGCATGCGGCAAGATTGAAAATCGGTTTGATGTCTTGAGAAAGGATATTCGAAAATTGCCTCTGTCTGTGACGAGGCAGGCGATTCTTGACAAGAAAAGTGAGTATTTACAAGACGGTAAACTTTCTTTGCTATGTGAATGCGTTTTTTCGACTGGACTGAAATTTGAAAAAATTGAAGAAACTGAGCATAACATATGCGCGGCAGCCATAAGACTTAACAGGAAGGTCTACAAAACTGCAAAAAAGATGTCGGCTCATCCCAGTATATCGGAAGACATGAAAGCCCTTTACGTGAACCAGTCCCTTACCGATGTGGAACTGATAACAAAAACTAAAGCGTTTCCAGCTCACAAGATTGTGCTCTGTGCCAGATCCCCTGTCTTCAAAGCGATGCTGATCAATGAAATGAAAGAGAAAAATACTAACTGCATTCAGGTCGATGACTTGGGGGATGATGTCGTGCAGCAGCTGCTACTCTTCTTGTACTCTGATACCGTCGAAAACTTCGAGTGGGAAATCGCCACTCAGCTATACTACGCCGCTGATAAGTATCAGGTTGGCAAGCTGAAGGAACTTTGTTCTCCCTTTTTGGTAGAAAGCCTCACCCCAAATAATGCTGGAGAACTTCTGCTTCTGGCAGACACACACAGTGACAGTGACCTTAAGAAGGTGGTTGAAGATTTCATCCTGGAGCACGATCAACAAGTGTTTGGTTCAGAAGAGTGGGAAATGCTAATGGAAACAAATCCTTTGTTATTTATGAAGGCGATGCATCTGAAGTACAAGAGAAGAAAACTGAAGTAAATAAGTTAGAGTTCTGGAGAATGAAAGGCAATTTATTCTAAGGGTAGACAATCCAAACATATATTTTTAACACTTTTTTAAAAAAAAAATACTGGTTATGTTTCATGAATTAAATAAGTGTTAAAATTTGTTTAATTTTAATTTCGTATTTTGCAAGTAAACATATGTATTCATTATTGTAACGTAAAATATTTCCTTGTTGCCCATTTTCAACTGTTTTAATTTAAGAAACCTTAAATTCTTAATATAAGGTTATAATACCTTCGGAAATCAGAAATTTCAAGGAGAATTTTTTGACTGCTGCCTTTGAGAAGAATAATAAGTTTGTGATTATTCCTTTTACATTATTTTGGAACTGATATTTATTTATAAGAAATCTCAATTTTAAAATGTGTTGATACAATATTTTAATGTAAATTCTGATCAGTCATTCGCATTTTTGATGTGCAAGAATAGCAGGTTGAGTTGCTTTTATTGTGAAAATAAGAGGTGAAACTTAAAATATTAACAATATAAATGAATTCTTTTAAATTACTCAAAATTACTCAAAAGATGACACTAATATTTTGGTGTATTTTCTAATCCTTCTTTTGCTGTTATGAAAATAACAGATTTTTACTGTAAATTTTTGTAGAAGATTAAAATATTTTTCTATGAAAATAAACACATCGGCTCAGAGTATTATTATGTGTTATCTATTATCTAAATATTGCTTGTACATTAAGCCTTTAAAGGCTATTTTTTTCTGGTAGTGGTATAATAAAGTAAATGCGGGGTAGAGATTAATTTAAGAAAAGAAGTTCATCTAGCTTTTAGGATGACATTATTTTTGGTTAATTAATAACAACGATGGTTCCAGTGGCAACTAGTCCGTAAGAGGTGTAGTCTCCCCCTGAAATTATTTTAAAAGATTTTATTTTCATTTTTATTCTATTTGGTTTACTTTTCCACTTTGAGAATTCAGTGATCAATGAAGATGGCAAAAAAAGTAATAAAAAATGTAAAAAGAAGACGGAAAATCTGTGAAGAAGAGAGAGACTAACCAGAGTGGCAGAGAGTTTTGCCCCTCCTACGGATCCGAAATCACAGCAATGAGCAATGCAAAGTGGGAGAAAAGCAACCCTTTCTCCCTTTCAAATTTCATTCATTTGAGCTGCATTTTCCCCACCTCTCATTTGGTGCGACTTCCTCATTTGCCTTTTTGCTTTTTCCCAGTATTTTTTTTTTTAAATCCAATTCTGGAGAAGTTGTAACTTTGTTTTTTTGGGTGCTGATTATGAAACTGAGGTTTGCCACCAATAATTTTTGTTGGAATTTTAGTTATAGCCAGAAAGCATGAAAAAACTTTTTTTTTCTCAGTTTTTTGCTTATATCTCAAAAACTATCAATTTTTAGTATAACATCGTTACATACCAAAATAATCAGCACAAAATTTCCTATAACTTTGATCTATACAACTTTTGCAGCACTGCTTGTTTCTGAGCTGACAAGCCGCCCCCACCATTATGGTTTGAGATAAAGAAATTTGGCAAAAACTTGCATCACCTTACAAATTGCATTTAAAAATCCATAAATATGGTGGCAAGTATGCACTGGCTAAGGAAGGGTTAAATATGCATCACCATACAAATACAAATTTTTATTCTTATTTTTCTAATTCACTCAGAAATTTAAATTTAAAGATTTCAAATTTTCTTTTTATTATCAAGCCAAGGTTCAGTTACAAATGATGAAATGCATTGATTAAAAATTCAAAATATGATGAAATACTCTAACTTCTAACTGTTTAATTGATCATAGCATTTAGATATTTGACAAATTTGGTTTTTGGAATTTTCTCTTTCACTTACTTTTGTTCGCATGTTGCAAATGAATGAGTGACATTATATCCATATTTCGTATAGAACTTTCAGTATCCCGTCTTTTGCGTGCATTCTCCCCATATATTTAAATACTGGGGGTAAAAGCGTTCTGTAAAATTATGTGAAACAGTTACTCCAAAAGTAATTAAAAATGCATAATAATTATTGTCTATTTTGCCATCCTGTTGTCTTATTAATTATTTTTCTTCATAATAATGCGTGTGTTCGAAAATACTTTATTTTTTCTCAATTCAAAGTCAGTTTCGGATTTGTCGTTGCTTCATTTGTCGCCAAGTATACTCAAATATCCAGCATATGAATGCTTTCATTTTTTTTAATTTCCAGAAACTTTAGTATTTTTTTTTTTTTTTTGAACCATTGAAATTAAATTATGACCAATTTCCAGATGAATAATTATGATTGAGATAAAACTTGCGAAAACCAAGAGAAATTGTTTGGCAAGAATTTCAAATTCAAAAGTTTACAGGAGTAAAAAAATAAGACTAATTTTAAAAAACGTCTATGCTTGTGTTGGTGACAAAAAGAATAAAAGATAGCTGTT
This sequence comes from Araneus ventricosus, assembly GCA_013235015.1. NCBI lineage: Eukaryota > Metazoa > Arthropoda > Arachnida > Araneae > Araneidae > Araneus > Araneus ventricosus. The sequence goes on along the minus strand of BGPR01044614.1, from coordinate 8,239 downwards.
ATATTTGTCTACTGAAATCATAACAGATATATTTCTATGAATGTAATAACTTTCTATAGATAAGATAGCATTAAAAAAACGACTACAGTCAAGTATCTTTTTTTTTAAATTTACAATATAAATTTACTTCTTTTATAATTTTGCATTATATTTTTAAGAGTTACTGCAAATAAAAATATTTCTCTACAACTGTTTTCTGGTTCACATATATCAAAATAGTTAATTAATACTCAGAAGGTAAAAAACAATAATGCAGTATTAATGAATGAAGTTCATAATATATCATTATAAGCTGCAGAGCTTGAAAGAAATTTAAAATATTTAATAGTGTGAAAAAAAAAATCTTATTAGTTCATATTACTCTGCTTTTCTCTGTAAAACTCAACTATATGCACAGATGGATGCATTAATTTATAAATTTATTTATTAGTCTTACAAATATTTTTCTATAAGAAATTTTCAATTTCAAACAAAAACTATAAGCATATATTTTCACACTGAAATAACTATTATAAATTTTAATTAAATACCAACATGAAAAATGTAATGAATAACTATACAGTATATTTAATAAATATATAAACTTAGAAGCATGCGTACTGGTAGCAATCTCTGTGCACGCGGAAGGATTACATCACTTTGTCTTTGAGCCGGCACAAGTGGAAAAATCGGTACGCATTTAATTTACTTACGTATTGGAAGCAATCTCTGTGGATGTGCAAGCTATTCAGCATTCGCATTAGCAGAGCTTGCTAGAGTGTGATAGAAAATAAAAGTTGCTAAGTTTTAATACACACGCATCTCTTTGAATATGATTCTTCACCTAAATGTTTTCCAATCACTATAATCTACAATGAAAAACTTTCTGATAGTCATTGCATTCTGGGTTACAGTAGGTTCGAATTTTCTATCTACGCAGGGGAGGGGAAATGACAAATTTTTGAGAAGTATACGAGAAAGTTTAGGGGAGGCCACTCCCGCTGGTGTAATACATAAATATTTTGTTGGTAAGCCACGGAAAAAAATCCCACTTTCATCGGCATTCGCTATGTTTTGAGGTTCATAGCCTTCAATGAGTTTTTCAATTTTTTTTAATCCACGTATTTACAGTCTCATCCGAAACGTCCCCAGCTTCAACACGGACTGCTTTGAAAGATATCCAATGTCTTTTTCTGAAACTTTCAAGCCATCCATTTGATGCATGAAAATCAATTTTTCTGCAATATCTTTAATTTGTTTCATGCTCAAATTATCTTTCCCTTTAATTATTTCCAGTTTAGTATCAATATCCAAAACATTTTTTTTATGCATTGCCATGACTAAAAAATATCATCTGTTCCTGGTCAGCACTTAAAACTAAATGACGAAAAGCTAAACTACAACGATGAGTCGGCACATTTAAAATGTGTGATATATTATGATATTATATGAAAGAAAAACAAAAACCGTTTGCTCCACGGAATGCTAGTTAACCGGAATGCATTTCTTTTCTTTTTACCGAACGAAAGAAAAAGAACTTTTAGAAATAGCGCAAAGTTAGAATCAAAATATAAAATTGCTTATCTTGTTTACAACCAGCGGGAGTGGCCTCCCCTAAACTTTCTCGTTTACTTTCCCAAAAAGGTGCTGTTTCCCCTCCCACCGCGTGGATAAATTAGAAGACCACATACCAAATTTCAATTAACTAATGTAAGTTACTAAAAGATTTGCACACATCTAAGCAGCCTTTTAACTTGCCAGCAATATCTCCGATCTGATTTTACAAATTTACTACCGATAGTTGTAGTTGAAAATATCATGCACATTGGCAGAGTGCTTAAGAAATTAAAAAAGCATGAAAAACAGAACTGATGAATCAATTGTCATTAATTTTGGTTTGTTACTTTATAACTTTACTTTTAACAACTACTCTCGTTCTGTCAGAGTAAAAATATTGCAAAATCACTCAGAAAAAATGCATTACGAAATATACAAAATAAAACTAACCGCAATCAAATATGCAACTCTTGAAAATGTTTCAGCGTGAAAGAAAAATTAAAAGAAAACACTCCATAATTAATTCACTTTTATTCGAGAAGAATTTGGCGGTGAGCCAAGATGACCGTATTCCGGGAACAGAGGTAACCAGGACGCATGCGTGTGGAGATGACGGATTCTCTTCAAAAGTAAATTATACGGACCGACAGACAGTCAACCCTTTGACGGATTTGGCCCAAAATTTTATACGGACCTACATTCATGACGATAAAACTGTGTATAAAATTTTATCCATCTAGCTTTTCAAGTTTTTGAGTTATAGCGTTCGCATGACCTCGAACATGCAGACAGACAGACTTCCCGTTGACGGATTTTGTCCAAAATTTGATAGAAACCTACAAATTATGTTTAAAGATTACATACCAAATTTCATCCCCGTAGCTCTAATAGTTTTCGAGTTATCGTGTTCACAGACAGACAGACATAATTCCAAAATTGTGTTTTTCGGACTCAGGAAGGTCTAAACCGTGGAGATTCGTCAAAATCTCGAGTTCGAATTTTTTGACGATTACAATACTTTCTCTTTGTATACGAGAAAGTAAAAACCATAAAACTTTCTGCAAATAATTGCATTATTATACATAGCAGAGTAGCTTAAAACAGATTAAGAACGGCAGAAGATGCTTTTGAAAGTTTATGTACATAATTAATAATGTGTGCATATATATCGTATTCTAACTAAGAATGTAAATAAATTAGATGTAAGGAAACAGAAATCCATCTCAATCTCGCATCTTAAAAGGAACTGAATCATAAACGAAACAAATTCCCAAGTTTTGGAACTGATTAATCGACAAAATGTTGGCGGGAATAATAAGCTATGGTAATAAATTGGTATAAATTTGTTTCAGCACTTTTTTTTTAATGTTGGGAAAATTATTTTAATATTGGAAAAAACGCAATCTTTCATTTTACTTTTCATCTTTTTCAATATTTTCTCATTTGTACTCTTTTTATTATGATATATTTTTATTTTCATTTGATTTATTTGAGTTTTTTGCATCGCCTTCATATTTCCCCAGATTGAAAAGAAAGCTTGTCTAAAAGGTTTTGGAAACCTTGTCGTTGGCAAGGGTAAAGGGTTGTCACAAAGGTTTCCATGACAAGGGTTGAACCTTTTCGGCAAGGTAGCGGAAAGGTTAATTGGTCAACAAGAAACAAGGTTTTCAGTAAGATTTCCCCAAGCTTTTATTACAAGCTTTCCTGAAGCTTGTTTCAAGCCTTTCCAAAGGTTGTTTCAGACCTTTTCCTAACCTTGTCTTATACCTTTTTTCACGCTTGTTTTAGACCTTTTTCTAACTTTGTTTCAGGCTTTCCTCAAGCCTTTCAAATACTGAAAAAAGATGAGATCAATAAATAATTTCAAAAGCAGTTATATTTTTTATCTTTTAATTTCATCATTTTTTATCTTTTATTTTTATCATTTTTATATGGTAGCAAATGCTACCATATAAAAACGATGAAAAAGAAATTAATTAAGAGCAATAAATTCTGTTACGTTTTGTGAGTAATCGTAATCACGCCAGCATCAAGAGAGATTACTCACCAAAATGTGAACTCCGAAGAGACAGGAAAAAAAAGCATTTTCCCCTGATGCTCAAAGTCGTTTTGATACCATGTAATTTCAGACACAAGGCGGGAAAAAGATTTATGAAATTAAATAGCGTACGTTCTGAAAATAGATTTTTATTGCAGAGAATATCGGTTTTTGTTATGTAAAGCAAAATTCTGTTCAAATATGTCAATTACTTTTAAAATACATTAGGATAATTGCAGGACTATTTCACTCGGCGGAAGACTACCATCCATAGCTTCCACTGTATAACATTCTTGAGTTGTCTTGGCCTATAGCGTGCTACACATTACATACTTGCATAGTTTCAAAAAGACTGGATTTTCACAAATTTTTGTTTATTATATATCCAATGTAATATCTTAACGATATATGACTGAAATTTGAGGTAGCCACTCTCTGAATAAATTCCAAATCTGAGAAAGCAAAAAATCTGGAATTCCAGATAAATCCAGAGCATAATGATCCCTGTTGGCATTTGTAAAAGATGCCAGTGGGGCAGCCGGGGCAAATTTTTGTACCCGATCATGCAAGGGGCTGTTCAACTGGTAGACAAATAAATATCTGGTGAAAATTCGAGAGGGTCATCATTAGAACTAAGATTGTCTCCGTCCTGCAACAAGGCATACGAAGCATTCTTTATTCAATAAGACACAAAATATTGCCATATAAACAAACAAAGAACGGCATAATAACATAAAACAGTTTAACATACAAGTGAAACCTGCAGGACATATTTAACAATCTCAAATAAACATTTTCTTGAACATACCACTCTGGACAAGATCCAGAATTTACAGGAGAATAACTCCTCCATATATCCTCAAAAAGAGGACATCCAAAAATATAGTGAAAAACAATGCATTCTTCAATATGACGCATGCAAAATGACAAACAAATAAAATAGAAAGATACATCAAAGTCATCCGCAATGTTGCGACGATGTTCGCAGGATGGTCGGAACTAAATCCAATTATCAAATAGAGGCCAATTAGTCTAATAAAGTTGTTGCCAGCAATACAAATCAATTAATTAATTCCAATTAAAGCAACAAGAAGGGTTTCAAGGAAAAACAACCATAAATAACGGAGTTTCTTCACAAAAAAAGATTCAGTCAATGGAGGCCATATTTACCATCTAAAAAGCAAAGTTCATGCCAATCAATAAATCAAAGTAACTAAGATGATTCCGGAACTTAATCCGAGAATAAGTAATTATAAAGTTAATACAGACCGTACCAGTTTTCATTTTATAAAATGTTATGAAACAAACAAAGAACAACATGAAAAATAAAACAGTTTAACATTCAAATGAAATCTGCAGGACACATTTGACAATTTAAATTAAACATTTTCATGAACCGCCACTCTGGACAAGATCCAGAATTTACAGGAAAATAACTCCTCCTGATATCCTCATAAAGAGGCCATCCATAAACACAGTATGAAACAATACCTTCATCAGTATGACACGTACAAAAATGACAAATATGATAGGTAAGATACATCAAAGTCGTCAGTGATGTTCGTAGGATGGTTGGAACTAAATCCAATTATCAGATAGAGATTAATAAGACTAATAACGTCGTTGCAAACAATACAGATTAGTTCATTAATTTCAGTTAAAGCCACAAAAAAAAGATTACGAGGAAAAACAACCATAAATAATGGAGTTTCTCCAAAAAAGAAGATTCAGTCAATGGAGGCCATATTTGCAATCCTAAATGCGAAGTTCATGCCAATCAATAAATCAAGGTAACTAAAAAGAAAAAATAAACAAACAGAACTACAACAAAAGAAAAACCACTCAACTTCCAAGTGAGACCTGCAAGACACATTTGACAATTTCAGTTAAACCTTTTCTTGAATGACCACTCTGGACAAGATCCAGAATGCCCAAAGTAGCAAAATTTGCAGGAAAATAACTCCTCCTAATATCTTCATAAAGAGGACAACCATAAATATAACGTGAGACAGTACCTTCATCAGTATGACACATACAATTACTATTTTTCCCAAAAAAAACGACCCTGATGGGCAGGAAAACAACCATGTCCAGTTAAAATCTGGTTAATAAAAAAATCTCCAAAACATCTTTTTAAGTCTACATCCGGAAAAAGTCCGAAGGTAAATCTGGATTGCAGGGAATTTACCCATCTAACTTGCCATGAATTCAAAATCTGATTTCTGATTTTAAGGTTAATTAAAGATCTAGGAGTACCCAGAAAAACATCCACATCGTCCTTATAAGTAGTAGGGTCATCATTATGCTTCTTCAGCTGGTCGTGTCCCCCTATCAGGGAAACCTTGCTTCCCCCCGTTAGGAGGACTCTAGCGCCACTCCTGAAAGAGGCAAAAGCATTTATTGGTTTCAGATTTTATTAACTGATTAAATGAGGACTTTTTTGAACTTACAACCTCATTTTCATAGCAATAATATTCCATGATCCCATCAGCAAAAAAATGTTATGTGCAACCCCAAATATGCATATTAGTACAACAATAAAACAGAAAAATATGAAAGTTTAATGATAAAAAAAAGAAACTCGGGATATATGTGAATTTGCAAGATTTTACTGAAGTCTCTTGAAATCAAAATGGTCTTCTGGATTATTTACACTCACTTTGTTTGAAAATCCCACAGAAATGCTCATTCTTAATGTTTCCACAATATCAAAATTCATTTATGTAATTCCACTTGGGGCAAGGACCCCTAAACTCAATAAGCAGGGACGTGGCGAAGAGGGGGTAGGGGGTGAGTCCCCCCCCCCCCCCGTAGATTTTTCTGAAGTCGGCAAATTTTGAAAAAGCAACCGAACGTATTATTTTATTCTGCGTATCCACAACATTTGCAGAATTATTTATTGAAACGCTGAAAAAAACAAAGTGAACTTTTATTTACTAAGTTGGTTTTTAAATTCTCTTGCAGACCATTGTTGTCACCGATAGGGAGCCGTTCCGACTCCGAGTTCAGGGGTATGCGTGGCGTAACTATTGTTAACTGACAGGGGTTCGGGCAAACTTTCCCTTCTGTAGTAAAATAAATAAAGATAAATTCTCAGAGCAACGAAAGAAATGAGATGTCACTGTTTTGTAGATCCCGAAATTTTCCGTTACCCATCTGCGCGGCAGTGTCTTCTAGACTTTCTCTAGACTTTCTAGTGTACTCCCTAATAAAAGTGTCATCCCCCTGTTTGGTCCCCCGGTCAAGTCCTTGGACACAAGGCCGAAACTGCCGAGTTTTATTACCCTGAATCGGAGACCACGGCAAGTCGATATTTCCGAGAAAATGACGACACACCGAAATCGGTATGTGTTTACAGACGGACGAAGCGACGCGACAGACATATATAATTCCAGAAAATGTTTTTTTTTTCGTATTCGGGTACTCTAATGTAGAAAATCATCAAAATCTCGATGTCGAATTTTTTGGAGTTTATAATTTTTTTTTTTACTTCGCATGTCAGAAGGTAAAGAGTTTTTAATACAAATATCCTCATCTATCTTAAGTCTTAATTACTTTTTTTCTTCATATGAGTTAAAAGAGAAAATATCAATACTACGTTTTCTTAATATCTTAGAATTTAAAAAATAACATTAATTCGATAGAAGAATTGAGTAACAATGATCAAAAAATGAAAAGACAGTTTAAATTTTAATGTTTGCTGTGGGCTTATTTTGCATATTATTTTTATATTTTTAAATATAAGAAAACATTTATGAAAATTTTTCCACGACATAGAAAAGGAATAAATAATTATTTAAATTTTTTATAATATTGATTTAAGAAACTTTGAGAGATGCTAACAATTTTTTAATAGCATTCATTTAGTATGTTAGCTTTCATCATATATTTATAAAATATATTTTATATAAAAATTTTGTTAATTTGATATACAAGCCATAATGATGCGATTTATTATACAACAGGAGACAAATATTAACTCGGTGTGAAATATATTTTAACCTTTCCTTGCTAAGCTTATATGAATGAATGGATTTCTTTTCTCTCCAACTTTACTATAAATTTTTTTTTCTATTATCGATTTTTTAATACAGAAAGAAACTTGACTTGCAGTAACATTCAGTGATTGCATTGAAACGTCTTCAATCCTGAAAGTGTAAAATTTAGCCTCTTAAAGTACGCAAATTTGTTGACTGCTAATAATAATTACATTATTCAAATGCTAAACTGTTTCAGGAATTTTAAGAAATGTCACAATCTTATGCCGCTGACCTCAGCAACAAACTATTGCCTAAAAATAAAGTTTGGGAACTTTTTATATTCCTTTTTCTCTATTAAAAATGTGCATTCCCTAGATTTCAAAAGAAAAGATGGTCATAAAAAAGCTTCTTTAAAAATGAAAGGTTAAATATTTTTTAAGAAATACGTATGAGGAGCTTTCTGACAGAAGTGAACATATACGCTTTTTTCTAAAAAGCGTTTTGTTACAATTTTCTCATCTGAGTACCCAACTGTACGAGGGTGCAGTATCATTCAATTTTGTCTCATAACTTATTTTTTCCCCTTTGTAAAATTACCCAAAGTTCTTAATTCTTTAGCAAAACTAAAAATATCCACTTCTAAAACCAACTTTGTAAAATGGATATGTTCACTTTTGATTTTTTT
>BGPR01044613.1:0-12560 GCA_013235015.1 Araneus ventricosus | reverse complement strand
ACCAAAGAGACCTGAATTGTAATGATTGTGAAATTAAAATGAAACTTAAAATATATAATCAGAAAGAACAACGAAATTAAGTGTTTTCGTTTTTGCAATTGTTATTTAATTTAGTTAAGTTACTAATTCGGAGCGCATATGTACTTCAAATGTCAGCTTTGTCGTTTGATAAGATATTGTAAGATTAGCTTTAAAAATATGAATTTTATGCAATCTGAAATTAATGCTAAAAGGATTAATTTTTTTCAACTCTGCTTTTGAATATTTTTATATTAAATGTTTTTTTTAATATTAAGTGTATTGAACTAAATGTCTACGCATAGCCAAATTTTCATGTTTTCTTAATCTAAATATCTAAAACGAAGGAGACCCAAATTATAATGGTTGGGAAAATTGACATGAAAGTTAAAATTAGAAGGTAAAACGAAAATAAATACTTCCTTTACTGCAATTGCTTTTGGTTAAGTTATAAATTCGAAATGCGTCACTATTAATATTTTACTTTTGTTGTTTGATAAGACTAAAATGTATAAATTCGAAATAATTGTAATATTAAGTGTTTTTAACTAAATGTCTATGGTCATGGCCCAATTATAAATTCATCTAAATTAAAATGTCTAAAATTTAGTTTAGTTGCATTAACGTCCAGTTCTGAAGAAACGCGAGGGCTCTTGGGACGGACGTTGTCATTTTGAACCGTGGTCAGATGACAAGGACGGCACCTTAGCTGGTACCCTCTCCAAGGTTCCACATCGCACCAGCGGGGGGACATTAGGCACGGCGGATCTTCTGGAGAATCGGGTTTCTAGCCTGGAGCCCTCCGGCCCCGAAACTGAAACCTTATCGCTATGCCGCTGAGGCCGTTTAGAATGGCTAACAGAAAAGAACCTGAAGCACAATAATAGCGAAATCAAAAAGAAGCTTTAATCGGTAATTAGAAAGTAAAACGAAAATATTTTTTTCCAATTACTTAAAAAGAATCAGTTTGAAGTTGGTGCAACAAAATATTTCACTTCACAAGTCTTATCAAATAAAGTAAAAACCATTTCACTGAATGAGGTTTTAGTTGAACATTTAAAAATGTATGTAATATTAAAACTGTGCAAGTGAAATTCTACTTTGGAGTTTATGTATCAAAGAAAGCAAACTTCGTTAATCACAGCTTTAAAAATAGAAAAAATATTTACATGATTAAGCGATTTGATAACAGAATTAAATTAGTTTGATTTTTATAACAATGAAAAGTATTGTTGCTAATCATAAAAAAAATATTGTTTTAAAAAATTGTTGAAATCAAAGGGAAAATAGTGCGATAATTAATACTTTGGTAGCGGGTCTCGTAAAAATACGATTTGTTTTGTTTTTGGATTAACCCAACGTGAGTTTCCTTATTCAAAAATTAGAATTCCGTACGTGAGAGTGAGGTAAAACCGGATACCTTGGTTCTGGCTCCATTAATTATCTTTTCTAGAGGACAGATTCAGAATTATTCTCTACTAGTCAAGAAGAAAGACTGGCCATAGAGGCTGTGTTGTTGCTATTGAATTCACTCCGACTGTGAAGATGCTTTTGTTTTAGCTGGAACTGTTAGAGTTTTTGCATAGCATATAAGGAATCACTTTTGCTGTGACTATTTCTTTCTTTTCATGACTGAATTCTTTAAAGAAAAATTCAACACGAAAGTGGAAAGCATTAGGGGTTTTTAGAGAGAAAGGGAAGGAAAAAGGGTATAATTCTTAACAGCTTATACGTATCGAACGTTTTAATGTTAATGTTAAAAAATATATAGAACAACGCAGCGCATTGTATTTAGATATTAGCTAAATAACGTCGAAAATATGAACAGTACATTCTTGAAATTTTTATAATTTTTTGAAACTCAACCATCTATTATGTGTATGAAAATTTTATTCATGTTAATAGATTTTTACTATTAGTGATTTATTATGTTAATAACAAATTTTTATTTATTTATAATCAAGTTGAAAAATAGTATAGAACATTTTTGGTTAAATCGTATTTGATATATATGAAAGCACCGTTTATACGCCTTTCAAGGGACTGACGAAAAATGACGAATAAATGAAAAGACGTATAATCGAAATGAATTACAATGCATGATACGAATGCATCGGGACTGTGATGAAACGACCTATAAATATAATCGATGTATAAATGAGAAACGTATAAACGCCGCTTTACTGTACATTGTTTCACCATATCTTTCTGCATGGGTAAGAACAGAATGTCTTCTTTGCAAATCCTTTATGGAGATGTTTGGAATCTTTTTCACTTAAATTTTGGTTTTGTAATAGAGTATTGTACATATTGTAATCTAGTAGGATTCGTTTCCATAAAAGATAGCAATTTCCTAATGATAAAAAGCGAGGAAATAGGTACTCTAATTAATTTTCAAATTTGTCCTTTTTTGATATTAATTTAAAGCAGGTTTGACCTTATTTTGCTATTTTGAACATACAACCCTGATTACTAAACAGAGTGGCGTATTCAAATTGGAGAGTGCTATCTGGACTGTATTTAATTACAATTACTTCTTTAATATATTGTAAAAGTATATATATCTCCATTATTCTTTTAACAAATTTTTTCTGTCTAATAAAGTTGCCTACTCAATTAATTCAAGCGTAAATTGAATAATTCTTTAAATTAATCGCATTGTATTTATTGTCTTCCATGCTCTTCTTGCCAAGTTCAACTTGCTTCCAAAGACCTCCCCCCCCCCATTAAGAATCCTTCCCATATACTTTAGTCTATGATCCTTCCTCTATAACTGAGCTGATGACTTACGGGTTCAAAGTGTACGCTGTTCGCGCAATTCTATGGAACCAGATGCATTCGTAATGAGAATAATTTATTCCAACATCCTGTGAGACTAAACAAAATATTCTCATTTCGATTCGAAACGTATGTAAAAATGATCCAAGTCATAAATTTTCAACACCTTTCCCCCCTCCCAGACCTTTCAAAAAAACCCTCCGCTATCGGTGATTAACGGCGATGATTGACGGATTCCATGCCCATTCGTCCATTTCTATGGAACGCAATCTGTTCGTCTTGAAAAATTTCCTCAAACACGCAGCAAATCGTAAACTATCTGTTTTAATCATGTTCTGTTCGCCAAGTGTATACGCACCTTAAAATAGAGGGAATAAGTAGAATAAATTATCCACGCGAAGATTGCGCTAACCGAGTAATTAAAAATATCCGTATTATTTCCTTTCTGAAAACTAAACTGGAGATTGTATACAATTTGCTTCATTAAGGGTAACTATCCGATGAATAAAAAAAACATGTCATCCCATTTTTCTTTAACATAATTCGCTATGTTTGCAACAAATTATTGAAACTATTGGTTGGAGAATTTATGATTTCCCATCGTGGAAAAAGAGCCACTAAACAATCATGAATAGCCATCTTTGGCAGGCAGTGTCGAAAGAATTGGCATTTCGGGTCCCAGAAAATCAGTTTTCAAACGAAAAGAAGTAGAGAGAAAGAGAAATGTTCCAGATATACATATCTCATGCCACAAACCAATATCTCGGTAGAATATTTTTCTTTTTTTTAGGCGTCTAGATTTTTTACTGCATTTGATTTATGATTCAAAAGAACATCATTTTGAGAAGAGAATTTCAGCCCAAATCTTTTATAGCCGGTTGCATTTGGGAAAGAAAATCACTCGACACGTGATATACCATTTCAAGAACAAAATACCTTTTTTTCCTGAGAAAAAAATTCTTTTATTTTTTCTTCTTTTGTTTTTTGATAGATGTCTGTTTTTCGAAGATGCTCTGGTTTATTTTGATAGTTGTTTTCCGCTGTCACGAAGTTCGTCTCACTCTTGGTTCATTCAGATGTAAAAGTTGTTGAAATCAGAGTGACAATGAAAGAAAGTTATATGTTTGTTAGAGTGTGAGTTATTGACAGTTCTCAAGAACGGTTTAATATCTTTTGAAGAAATAAACTCTTTAATTAAGTGAAGAAAGGAATTTTATTACGCATTATTATTTTGGTGTAATATTTATATATGGATTATAGAAATTATATTCTGGAAGCATAGCGTATTTTATTGATTTATTCGCATTCTGTTTTGATTTAGAAACATAATTAATATTTCGATGCAGCCATCAATTTCATTTATAAACAGTATCCGTTCTTAGTATTTTTCGAATAATTATTGGCATAAAATATGGTTTATAATACAGAAAACTAATGCATGATTTTACGGAAAAAATTGAATCATTTCATTGCTATAAAAATATATTATTATATATTAATAATAAATATATAATATCTATATATTTAAAATAATATGGTAAAACCTTCAGACAGTTCACCAGCCGAACCACTCGAAGGATTTCGATAATTTTTATTTTATATTAATTCTAAAAGCTTATGACGTCTAGATATGTCATCAATAGTAGTCTGCCCCACCACCACCACCCATTTTTGAACGAAATTGAAAAAATATATCTCCACCATATACTCTCCATGGGGAAACACCTTTATACAGTTCACCAGCCACAACCACCCGACGGATTTCAAAAATTTTTATTTCAAATGAAAGCTTATGACGTCTAGATATGTCATCAAGGGTCGCCTACCCCTCATCAACCCCATTTTCGAAAGAAATCGAAAACACATATAGAGAATGTATGGTGGAGAAAAGTTTTTTCGATTTCGTTTGAAAATGGGGTGGGGGTGGGTTTCTACACTTGATGACATATCTAGACGTCATTAGCTTTCTTATGAATTAAACATTATCGAAATCCGCCGAGTGGTTGGGGCTGGCGAACTGTCTGAAGGTTTTACCATATTATTTTAAATATTCAGATCCCAACAGTTCCATCAAAATGGCATGGCAGATATATTGTAAAATACCTATTGTAGGCTATGGAAACTTTATTTAGAGCGATATCATTCTGTATTTATATATCTAAAGACTTTCATTCCGAAATTCGTGAGAAAATTATACAAAACATTACCTATAGATATATCTATTTCTTGAAAGATTTTACAATTTTAAAGGAATCTGTTGTCTACAAAGAATATGAAATCTACAATGGTTTTATGGTCTGTTGCACTGATCTTCATGCAGTATTTAAAGTTAAAAAAGTAGTGGCTGAGAGCCTCGAAGCAGCGAGGTGGCAGGGGCAGTGCTGAGCAAAATGGGTGCTGCCCGGAAATACTAATATATATATATATATATATATATATATATATATATATATATAATTCATTGATAAAAAAAATCAAGTACTATTGACATTTTGAATCACCTTTCCCTGAATTTTTCTAAAATGAATAGAAAATCTTGACAATCAAGCACATGGAAAAGAAAATTCTGCTACTAATGTCGCAATGGCTTAGTGACAATATCCCGATCTAGTTTCCGGAGAGATGAATGCTTGAGATCTAGTTACACCAATGACTTGCAGTATATGAGGACCGTGTGGGTAACATTTACGATTTTGCGAAAATGAGGCTGGTGCAACATTTATGAATAGAACAATAGTGAGTAAAAGATCATTTTTTGCGCTCATCGATTTGTGAACCCTGGAGATCCTCAGCAGTTATGCACTGCTAGTACAGGATGATCACGAGTTCGAGACTTTAATTCCACGGTTGATCCGCCCTACGGGCTTGGTGTCCGTTAATCTTAGGGTTAGACGTGTCCCCCTCAGGTGCGATGCTGAAACTTGGGAGAGATGGATGGTAGCCCTAATGTCGTCCTTATCCTCTGGCCTCGGTTCAAGATTATATAGTCCAGTCTCGTAGAGCTTTAACCCTATGAGCTCTATCCCTCCTCAAACCACCTCATTCGACAGATGCCGGACATAGGCCGTTTCGGGCGCCTGAGTGAATTTTACGGGAGAAAAGTGGTTCCTTTCTTTGTTAACAACTGATAGCCCAAACTTTGGTGACGTCTTCCTGGAATTTCTGTAAAGAAAGGAAGGATTTCATTCTGTTTTCGTGAGCGAAAATTTACTTCAGTTTTTGAGGTACTGGAATTCTCACTCTAGCCGGGTTCAGAGAGTTAAAGTGGGACATTCACCTGACTAAACCAAACTGGAACTAAAGTGAAATTAATAAGAGACCAATAGTTTGAAGATTTTAGACCAGAACTATAAAGAAGGCGTGAGAACTTTGTTCATAGCCCGTTCTTGATGAATTATTATAAAGTGAAATGAAATTCATAATTATTTTTTCATATACGGTTCTTTAAAATACCAAGGAGCCAGACCAATTATTTATTATTACGTTATTTCCCTGTCATAAATTATTTAACCCTTTCGACCCGACTTTTGGATGATTAAAATCAAATATGAAAAATAGTTTAATTTAACGTTAACATACTAAAAAAGTATACTATGGGCTTAAAAGTTTTTCACTTTTCTCGTTTCCTGGAAATTTCCAGAGACAATATGTTCCAATCGTATAGTCGACTGGGACAATAGTTCCTAATCGTATAGTCTATTCCAGTAAAATATCTGTAAATTTCTCTTTTCTATCATAAGATTAGCATGTCAGGGAAACAACTTTACAATTCCAAAACAATAATCTTGTAGTAATTTGATCACTGTTGGGATGTATTGTCCCACTGTTAAATACGATTGGGACACTATATCCCACAAACAGAATTCATTGAAAATTTCTTAAATCTGATGTTAGAAAGGCTAAATTATTACTAAATAAGAACTATTTCACACTAAGTATGGCATAAATAGAGTTGTAAAATCTTAAAAAATATACCAATTGAAACTTGAGTAATGTGTGTGCTCAAAAACATAAATATGCCATTTGAAATCTGAGAGTGTTTCCAAATTTCTTTGATCATAATTTTATTCCCTAATTCCTTAAGAACACTGTAAATATAAAACTCCATGTAAAAATGGGATTTATTTACCAATAGGGAATGAAGTCCAATCTCTCGGATGTATATGCATGCACATTAGAGCCGAAAGGATTAAGCGATAGTAATTCTATAGATCTAATAAATAATGCAACAAAATAAGAGACCAAGCTTTTAATATTTGGTTACTTATTAACAGACATCTCCAGTTAATACTTACAGGTAGCGTTGAATTACCGCGTTGATAAATTCATTACATAATCTTGATAAAAGCTATTGAAAACTTTCTTTATGTGTTTAAAAAACAATAAATTTTTTTCCATTCCTAATCCCTTTATAATATTTACATTTCCTTATAACGCAATATATTCAGTTAAAATCAGAATTTATATTGTAAAGAAAAAGATTTCGAAAGATTACCTCGCTGTTAAATGAATTTACATATGATTTATTACAACGCAATTTATAGTGATAGAGAAAGACGTTATGTTATAAAAAGAAGTTAATTTAGCATATTTTTTGTTTGCCTAGTAACAAATATTTTCAAAAAAGAGAATGTTGTTTGAGAAGATATTTTATAAGATGAAGATATTCCTGCTTAAAAGCCACATTTAGGCTTTTGTTTAATAAAATATTTTCCATAAACTACACAGTTTCTCAATAATAAACAATAATAAAACTCTTCCCATCCAAAAAAAAGAAACTTGATAGTCAATCTTAAGACGTTTCTTTAAAAACTTATCGTTTGACTTAATACTTTAATCATATATCTTTTTTTTAAATTATAAGTTAGGAACTGGATATTCAGGACACAATTTCTATATAAGCGCAGTTTTAAAAGGTTACAACATTTCTACATATCCCAAGTCATTACTTAAATTCGCTATTGTAGCAAAAATGCTTCCGAGGTAGTAATTTTAAAAATCAGGTTAAACATCTGGTGGAGATTTCTCAGCAAAAAAGTTAATGACCAGCGTTCTTAGTAACGATGACTTTCCGTGATTTTTATAGAAACATAATCCAGTAATTAGCGAAGTAATTTAAAGTACCAGAGCACGAAAACTTGTATTCTTAGAAGTTAAAAGTGTATATATAAGAAATATGTGAGCTATCTGCTTGATACGGAGAGTTGAAAGAAAACTTTTTAATGAAGCAACAGTTAAGACAGATAATGTCATTATCGCAAACTGAAAATTACAATAACCTTTATGTATTTTTTTTCCTTTTTGATAATGAAATTTGACTTGAGTTTTAAAATAAAATACACTTAAATATTTGCTACTCAATAAAAACTCTTATTTTTCATTATGAGTTTATAAGTAATTATCGTTAAGTTTATTAAATCTCTTTAACCATCAAATTATATGGTGAAGTTTTGCTGCATTTGACTAAATATAAACGCGAAATAATGCATTATCTTTTAGATTTGTGGAAAGTCATTTTTAATGTGGGCTATTATTTCAAGCTTTAGTTTATTATTTAGTCTCGTGTAAAACAATCATTATTCTAAAATAGGATTTCATCAAACATTAATTATTTAATATAGTTTAACTATTATTAGTATTTTTGTGATTTTATTAAATTTATTCTAGTTTTAATTAAATTTAAAATTATAAATGTCTAGTTTGTAGAGTTAATCTCCAATCTACTGTTTCCAAAATTCAATTATCCATGCTCCATATAACTTTCTAATTCGATAATATTATATACGCATGAATAAGTTAATAAATTCAATTATTTTTAAATCGAGATATTTTTCTTTTCCTTCTTAGCCTTAATTTCTCGTATTGCAACTGCGTTCCATGTGTTTTAATACTGAAAAATTTTATTATCTGCTCTGTTTAGCAATAGAAATTAGTATTATATTTTTTCACCATTTTTTAAGCTCATATACACTACCCGACAAAATTATGAATTCAAGAAATTTTCATTTTGTTTTAATTATAATTTAATCCAGTTTGATTTTGCTTTAATAAAATAATGATGAATAATTACAAAAATCCATTTAAATTTAGTATGACTCACAAATAATTTTTTTAAAAAAAATGATATTAATAAGAAAATTTGCAACTTTAAAATTTTAGCTTTACGTGAAATCAGGACTGAATTATGAACTCAAAGGTATTAAATTATGGATTGTGATATTATTTGTTCGAATAAGCTCATTTTTATTAAAGAAAATAATCAATGTTGTCAGTAGTGACTGTTATTTTCTTTATTTTTCACCAAAAATATCAAACAATAAAATATTAATCTATATATTTAAAATAATTGCCGAACAGAAAGGACCATTCCCCCAGCCCCAACCATTGGGCCGATATTGACAATTTTTATTTCATATGAAATCTTGTGGACCCTAGATATGTTATTAATGATCGACTGTCCCTACCACCCTCCATTTCCGAGAGAAATCGAAAAAACACTACTTCACTGTATGTTCTCTATGGGGAAAAACTTCGACAGAGTTCCCCAGCCCGAACCATTATACCGATTTAGCAAATTTTTATTTCATATGAAAGTTTATGACCTCTAGAAATATCAACAATGGTCGGCTACCCCTCCACCGCCACCATCTTCAAATTTCAAGAGATACTGAGAAAACATTTCTGCACAGTGCATTCTTGATGGGGAAAGACCTCTGAATCCCCAGCCTCAGCAGTTGTACCGATTTCGCCAATTTATTTTCCCATTTGCAACCATAGCTAACCAAACAGAATACCCCACAATTATTGTGCAAGTTGCAAAAATTATTTCCTATTTTTCAGTTCATAATTTTAACCAGATTTCACTTAATGATAAAATTTTTAAGTTACACATTTTCTTATAAATATTTTTTTTCTTTATGAGTCATACTAAATTAAAATGTATTTTTGTAATTATTCTTCATTATTTTATTGTATCAAAATTAAAGTTAGTTAAATTATGATTAAAGCCAATTGAAATTTTTTGAGTTTATAATTTTGTCCAGCTGTGTATATTTTTTTAAAAAATAAATTTAATTACCCTACGCTAAAATTTACATCATTAAAACTTTCCCCTTTTTTAAACTATTTTTTAATAATTTAATAATTTTTAAATAAAAATTTGTACTTGTTACATATTTGATTTGAATTAAAAATAAATTAATTTAAATTTTTCCTTGTTTTTCATAAATTTATTCTGTAATCTCCCTATAAATAAAATGTAAAATCATATGATAAATTTGCCTGTTTTCATTTCTGGTTTTAGTTGGAGAGAGATGTCAGTCAGCCATTGTCGATGTGAAATTTCAATTTGAAACGTAACTATTGATATTTTGAGAAAAATGACTGTGAAAGTAATCAAAACTCTGGATCTTATTCATAGAATTTATCTTTCATGTATACCAAAGCATAGAAAATATGCTTTATAATTCTAATATCAATTAACCTCTTCATTCGCGCTTAAAGTTGTTCAAACATAAAATAGTATAAGGAAGAGATTTTTACCGGATCTGATGGTTAAAATAATAATATTATATTTCTATCTGAAGAAAAAGCAATCAAAATAAAAACCATCAAATTCATTCTGTGAAAAATAGATTTTCAAGCAAACTACAACGAAAACACATAAAAAAGGCTTACATAAAAGATCTTAATTAAAATTTGAATAAAACTATTTACTTTTCTCTACACACGAGCATGGAAAATTTTCCTCTATCTTTGTTTGATTTTGAAATCGAAAGCGAATTACGAATATAATAAAATAAAAACTAATCTCTGAGAATGCATACTGCGAATTTAATATTTGCCATCAATGCCCATCCATCATTTTGATCATAATGTTTCTAGAACTTGCACTCCCATTATGATTATATTTATTGAAAAACAAAATACGTATCTGCTATTTCCTTATGTCTGTCTTGTTGAAAGAAATAATTTATCTACGACAGAGTTTGTTATAATTTCAATGGGGAAATGAAAAAATAATGTAATTAATTTCTTATTAGCTCCTAACAATAAATTCAACTTTAATCATTTTCTATAGTCTCTTGTTTATTCTAGGAAGCAAAAAATCAAATCACCGTTATGATTGTCTAAAATGTCTGGATAGTCGTCAAATTATTAATACCGGTATATAAAAATATAAAACCTTACTTAATAAACACACTTCTTGCATTTATATTATTTGTATTATTAATAAATTTTATTTCGTTCAGATTTACACAAGAACTTTTTTAAGAACACGTCTGCAAATAAGGATGTTTTGTCAAAAAGAATCTTGTGTGTCTTACGTTGACCCTCTATTTCAAGTCCTTATCCCTTTCAAGGGTGGTGGTTTCTCGTCGGAACCACCTTTATATGATC
The DNA here is from genome assembly GCA_013235015.1 of Araneus ventricosus. NCBI lineage: Eukaryota > Metazoa > Arthropoda > Arachnida > Araneae > Araneidae > Araneus > Araneus ventricosus. The sequence goes on along the minus strand of BGPR01044613.1, from coordinate 1,364 downwards.
TTTTTGCTTATCCAGACGGTAATCTTTTGACGATTTATTAGAAAGAATGTGTTTATAGTATATAATAAAGACAATATGTGGCAGCACAAATTCTATTTTTCCCCTAATAGATTTTTAGAGTCATTAACATTGTTTTCACGAAAAATTAAATTGCTTGTACCACTGAAATGAGTGGCGAATCCAGGGGAGGGGCTATCGGGCTGCAGCCCCCCCCCAGAGCTAAACCAAAATTCTTGATTTAATTTAAAATCACTACAACTGTTTGATCCTAATTTTAATTTTTAAAAAATGGTAATAAAATCGTGACAACATTGCTTTCTGACTTCACAGGATCGAAAATTTTCCTACTTTTCTAGTCATTCCACTTGCACTTGTAGCGTTGGCGCGGTCGAAAACATTTTTGGCCAGTTATTTCATTGTATTTTTTATTAAATTATCGAAAGTATTGTAGTGTTCTTTATTATTCTTATTATCAGGAGAGGAAAGCCTGTAAAGTTAAAGTGTTTTGGTTTATATAAGCCATGAGGTTTGACATTCGTCCCTACGATACATAATTTTTATGACTTCAGCAACCCCCAGACCCGAATCCTGGATTCGCCACTGACTGAAATTGTTATTCCCTTTTCGGTAGATCGGTTAAAAAGAGTACTAAAAAGAATCAACTGCTGTGACATTACGTTATTTTTTCTCCTGCAAGACAAGCAATGAATTTCAACATTAGATTTTCACTTTACGTTTAACGAGTACGACTTCAACATGACCACATGGGTGGGGGTGTTATATTAATTTAGAAATTGCTAAATGTTTGACACATAATCAACTTGCATGAATTCTGCTTTCATTGAAACGTAATGAAAATTCGAATTCAGTGGGCTTGTCTTAACTTATTTAGAATCACGTCACTTTATTTAAATTTAATGCACACATCTATAGATTATCGTATTTCGCTTTATTTCTTAAGAATAGAAAGTTATGTATGAATAAAATTTCATAAAACCAGCGGGGGTGTCCTCCCATCGACATTCTCGTACACAAATACAATAAGCCATGTTTTGAGTTTAATTTCGGTGTAAACTGAAGAGATATTCCTACTATACAAAGATTCTGTATGGTACCTCCACGATGTTTTTAAATGTTTTGAATGTTGCTCAATACTTTGCAATATTGCAGGGTGGGGGTGTCGGAAATGTCTAATTTTCGAATAAGCAAATCGAAAATTTGACTTTTTCGGCCCAACCTACTGTGGGACATCTTGTGCTGTTGAAGATGAACATATATTTTTAAAAAGTACAATTTCCCGTAGTCGAATTTTATCTATTATTTATTACAATGGTATCTGATAGCTATTCAAAATCTAGGTGCAC
>BGPR01044612.1:0-12560 GCA_013235015.1 Araneus ventricosus | reverse complement strand
CGATTCCGAAAAATATAAGTTCGGCTTTCGAAAGAAGTTCTTTCTCACAGCAATAACACAGTTTATTTGGTTGTATTTAAATCATTCCACATTATCAAAGAAGTTCAAACGAAGCTCTTGAATTTTTTCCGAAGATAACAGATACTCTTAAAAACATTTGTCAGAAATGTCACCATATAGTATTCTCTTTTCTAAACTCAAAATAAATTATATTTTATCTTTAACTTCTACTAAAAATTATAATTTTATTTTGAAAAAACAGTCACCAGTCCTACTTAGCACAGTTCAGTTTTAAATATCGATCATTCTATGTACGAAAAGACTGTTTGCCTCAAAATTTCATACAATGAAGTAAACCGTAGCAAATTATGTTTAGCATCTCAAAACGTTCTTGGAAGTTTACAAGGACATTATCACGCTTAAATAATAACACAGCCTCTCAGTCAATCCTGGGAAATTTTAAAAGTTCTTACAAGGAATTGAACAGAAGCACTTTCGGTTCCCACCACTCCAATAATTGATTGAGAAGTCACTGTGAGCATAACAAAACAACATTTTCAGATCTAATTTGAAATCCTTTCAAAGAAGGAAGCAAAGCAAAGGCACTTTCGGTTTCCAAATCATCCAATAATTGATTGAGAAGTCACTGTGAGCATAACAAAGCAACATTTTCAGATCTAATTTGAAGTTCTTTCAAAGAAGGTGGCAAATCCATATTTTCCATTTGATGATGGTGGCATTAGCAGATTATAAGCGATCTTAAAAACGAAAGTAGTATCGCTCGCGTTAAAACATCCAATGGGAAAATATCTGCAAACATCATCGGGAACCATTATCAACTCCCAATATAACGCAAAATGATCACGAATATAAATTTAAAAGCAGGCGAACTCGTCGTCTCCACATCAGAGCAGAGGGAGAAATGACAGCAACAGCAAAAAGTATCCCGAAGTATTTGGTGAATCCATTCTTGAGAACGCATTCACGGGAATCGAAATGCGTGATTCTAGCAGTTTCCGAATTACATAAGAGGGAAACAGAGGACGGGAATCAGGATCTTCTTTCGAAAGGGTGGGAGGATCAGTCTGTATCCGAGAATGAAGCTTTAAATAATGTTCAGAGCAGCTTTCAGAAGTTGGCTAAATAAAGCGTAATAAATGAGCGTAAGAAATAAACAAAAAATCATTTTAAAAATAAAAATCTTAATGATATGAAAATTAATTGATTAAAACTATAATTGTTCCAATATTTTTTTATAATTCAAGTTAAAATGTAATGAGTAAATTAATTAATTACTTATTCAAAATTAAGTTTAAAAAATGCGAAAGTTTAAGTGAAGCAAATATGTATGAATGGACAGGTTAGATTTAAATTACTACCATTGTTTAAAATACTGCATTTTCTAAAATATTACATCAAAATGAATCAATTCAATTGACTAAAAGACATCTAATATTGGATATTAAGCAAAGTTTGTAGCAGACGCTTATGAAATCAGTTTACTCGCAATGCAATATGCTTGAAATAATTTCAATCCAAATTCAAATATTAATTTTTACTGCTGAAAATGAGACGAGTTAAATTTCTTTTAAAAGGCAGATACTTTTAAAATACATTATAGCAAAAAGGAAATTGTAGCGGTTACAATCAGCTGCCTTCTCCTTTCTATGGTAGGTGGCGCTACTGGAGCCATCTTTTTCCCATGATGCCTCTGTGTCATTCTTGTCTGTGTGCTTGTCTCGTGATGTTGTTCTCTGTCTTGTCTTGTGTCTTGTAACTTTAATGTTCTGTGCTGTGGAACGTAGTCTAATAAAAAATGGCTCCTAAAATTGAATGGATTCTTCAGCAGCACTACACACAAACTTGAGTCTCGTCCCTCTATAAAGTTAATTAATTAAAGGCGATTCAGACCTCTAGTCCAAAATATTAAAATGTAATAATATTTCAGGCTGGATTCGGATGAAATTATGGATCAACTGTAAATTCTTCGTCATTGCGAGCACAGAAAACATACTTTAATATTTGTAACTAATAAAAAAAGATAATTGTAAAATTATACATTCCAGGATTATTATTAAAATATTTTTTTAAAATGAAATTAATCAAGTAAAAAAATCGTTTGGCTATAGAAGAAATTAATTAAAAAATCGTTTGGCACCAATATATTTCAAAAGATATGAAAATAGAATGGCAACGCCATATTTGACTCTATTCTAGAGGTTCCCAACCTGTGGTGCAATATAGCCTCGAAAATTATGTTAAATTTTTTTTTTGAATTAAAATATTTTCCTGGTGATAACACAGATAACCTAGATGAATCCAAAACCTTTAAAAAAATCAATTCAGTGAAGTAAACCTTCGTTCAATACATAAGAGGGATATATTGTAAATTACATATATTGTAAATTACCAATAAATGAAGGTAAACCTTCTACATTATGGGGATTCTAAAGAAATGGCTGAGATGCGTTTAAATTTACTTTAGGAAAGGATAGATAAAAATAAAAGGATATAAAGAGTTCAATCAGGTGTTATTCTATTTAAAGATGATTAGTTTTCTATGGTATATTTGTTATCATATGAAATAAAGAATATTTGAACTATTTTTACTTATTTTACAATGATTAATTACGAATTTTCAAAGAAAAACCAGAAAATAAAATGTATTTCACTTAGCAAGATATTTTATTTAATTCCGAGAAAATCTGCATTTTTGTTGTATCGCGTTTAGAGTTTTTCATGTGCTTTAATTTAATCTATAATTCAATCCAAATCAACATAAAAATTCCGCAATCATACACAGCCTCAAATATTATAATCAATTACTAGACTACATGATAGCATTTCACAAATGTACCTACATCCGGCATAAACACGAAGCGTTCATCAATGTACGTTCGAAGAAAGTAAACTACGTGTGGAACGTTCGCGAAAGTGAACCGATTCAAACGGCGTTTCAAAGAATGTGGAGGGGATATATTATCTGCGTTAAGGGGGAAAAAAATGTTTCCCTTAGCTTGAGTTTCAAAATTCTGGTTAAATAAAGTCTAAAATATTCCCCGTTTTACGTAATCTGAATTTCAGGCTGACGTTCATTTTGAACAGCGTTAAAAAAATACTGGACAATAGCGCTCACCTTTCAACTCTTTTTTTTTTGTAGTTGTTTGTTTTTCAAGGACTGTAAATATATGAAAATAAAAATGAAACTTTTTTTTTACAAAGTTAAAAAAATCTAACGAAATAAAAATAAAAACAAATCATTTCAAATAACTCATAAATTCTAAGATAATTAAAAAGAGAAATCTCAATATAAATTGTAAAACGGTTCGAAAACTAACGAAATCTTCCCAAAAATAAATTAACACACACACACACAAATCATTACTTCATCTTATTAAGTAACTATGTCTCCCTCAAAATTGAATCGCCCGACTTGACTTTTCCTCCAAATTCAAAGTAGGACTAAGTCAAATTTGGAAAAAATAGGTTTAGGAAATTGGCCGGGAATCTTTAAATTTACGTATGTGTAACTAATTGAAATTACGTAGGTACTCGTATAAATTCGATTTTGAATTACGGTCCCTTTGCCATTTTTATTTACAGGTACAAAAAAAATGTTACTTGTTTGATATGACAAATATTTGTATGATATAGGTGTAGAAAAAGACATACACCCTTGACATAAATATATAGTAGGAGCTTTTTCTTAGATGTTTGCTATGAACAGTCTTTTTCTCCTGAATGCATTTTATCCCTTTAAATCCCTAATTAATTTACCAGCAACTTTTTAATTTTATTTTTGCACCATTAGGTAAATTTTGGTGCAAAATTACCCCAGGAATGACGAAACAACCTTTTTAATTAATTGAAATAACTTAAATTAATTAATAATTAAAATATTTTAATTCTTGCATTCAGCTGCCATCTAATACTTTCTGTTGGAACTACATATTTCGAGTTTTTGTGCATACCGTCAAGGAGAAACGGCCGTATTATGAAGATACAAGAGTGATTAACCCTTTAACTCCGGATACTTTCTTATATATGAGGTTTATAAACCACACTTGAGTTAAAGGGTTAAGGAGGACTTTTTCATGTATTGTCGGGATACAAAAGGTTAATTTTAATTTAAACTCATGTATTAATGTAAAACATTTCTAAACTTTATTGGTTCCCGCCTGAAAATCTTCCATAACACATTTATCTGAAATTTTCTAATATTTGTAAGCAAAAGATTTCAAGCAAAATCATACCGACTTAAATCATTTCCATAAAATTTGGTTCATAATTATTTTAAATTTAATTAGTTTTTATTTTCGTTAATTAATGCTTGAGTTTCTTATTTATTTCTGAATTTTGAGGTCGCGACGAAAATTTTGAAAGGGAATGGGGTCGTGAATATATTTTTAAATTCGAAAAATGGTCGCAACTTAGAAAATGTGAGAAGAATCCTTGCTTTTACTCATAATCTGACAAGTAAATGCTCTGTTGTAACGAATCATGCTTTTGATTCTGGAATTCTGTGTTCAATCACGCTAGGAATTTTATAAAACATTTTATTGCATTTAATTTTATTTATTTATTTTTTAAATCCGAGAACATTATAGAATCATTATACAAATGAATTTCGGTAATGCTCGGCAAGTTAGTCAAATTTATCCCTCGTTTTGGATAAATCTCGCAATTCTGTATCACTGAAATTATCTGAAGCGAGTATCTCCAAAGTTCTACGCCACACCAACGTGAGGACTTTGTACACATAACAATATTGTTAGCGTTCACCAGGCGCGCTTACATGAAGGATTTTCAGTGGAATAGGGTCTCGAACCGAAGATTCTCCTACCTTAAAGCTTGGTCTGTCTGATATACTGGCCGCTGTTGCCTGGTGGCATAGACTCGGCCAGGAGCTGGGAACTTTTTGCACTGAAAGGCATTATTGAACTTCGGCAATTGTGCAAAAGGCCGTACGAGCAGTATCTTAAAGGTTATTGTTATGTAATTATTGTTATATTACAGACAAGTATATTATTTCTATGTAAATTGTAAATAACTGGCAAGGCCGCATATGGCCTCAAGGCCATAAGTTCCTCACCCCTGGTCTCGGTTATAAGATAAGATGGTCTTGAGTTCGACACTCGATTCTAACGGAGACATGCCGTGTATGCTTGCATGGTGCACGCTTGATGTCAAACACTCTCCTAATGGCGGGGCATTGAAGTTTGGTGTCACCCTCATCACTTTAACTCGATTCAAACTGAGAAGGCCCCCCCCCCCAACAAAAAAATAGCTCTCGTGTTTCTTCCATGAACAATAATTTAAATGAATTAAAAATAAGCAAACACATAGTATCTATCTCCATTTTTCGTAGTTTCCTATCACACGAACTAATAACGTCAGGGACAAATTTCCTATAGGGCCGAACTAGGCCATGACCTAGGGCTCAGCTGTCTGGGGCGCATGTACAGAAGAAAAAACAACCAAATGTTTAAACATTTTTAGTGTTTATAAAATGTTTTTAAAATTAACATTCGTAACATTAACGCGCGAGGACGCGTGTTCCTTACACTTATTCGATGACGCGCATCGGGCCCCGCAGGCCCGCGGTCCCGTTGTTTCAACAAAACGCGCAGAAAATTACATTTACTTTAATAGGAAACATTTGCTGCACTAGTGTACAGAATATGAAATATTAATAAAATAATTTTCAGATAAATCTCTTCTAGTGAGCGCATTAAATTGAAGAAGATTGATGACTGCTTGTACTTCCAACATATTTATGAAAATGTTGGCTTTCCCCTTCAAAATTACCTGAATTCTCCTGGATATAAGTATTAATGCATCATCTATCTCATCGATAAGCATTTCCAAGAATTTTGAACCGATTATACAACTTTCGCATCACCACAGTTTTCGGGTATTTGCATGACGATGTTGTGTGTAAAAGTTCTCATATTTTTGCGAGGCTCTTTTTTACACCATTTGTTAACTCCACCTATCTTACCGTTTACTACACCATTTTTCAACTTCATCCTTCTTCTAAATAGTCGGTGGACTCACAAATTTCAAATTCATTGTCTATTTACTTTTCAGAATTCGACTTACGATATCTAAGTAAATCAACAGCAATAATTTCTTCGTTTTCTTTGTTTATCGATCCTTAATTAGATGATTTTCAGCTAAAAGCTTTTCTAATCTTTACATCTCATATTTGTAGTTCGAATAGAGATAAATTGTCGAGATCTATCTGTTCTCTTTAGCAATCCTACACAGAAACGCGAGCGCCCCCTTTGGGCTTCGGAGGACCGACTGTTTTCTGAGATAATAAATGTGGGGAAATTCTTGAAATACCTGTGGTCAGCAAGACCTTGAATGCAGCTACTGTGAATCATCTGGGATTTTTTCGTTCAGGGGTTCATTTTCCGTAATAAATTCTTGCAGGCCCGATGCATGTCCTCCCGGGTTAAATATATTGAGTGATTCATTTTTTTGTCTTCAGTGGATCTTATCGTTTCTTGCCTTTTAACCAAATTGCATTGAAAGAGATTTACAACTATCTCTGCACTTCAAACTTATCCACAGATAAAAGCGCGAATGGAGAAGTATTCCAGACGACTCAAGAAATGGAGTATTCTTGTGGCAGTTATTATTATGTTATTTTATAAGTAGTGCAATTTTGAATTAAAAATTTTGGTTCAAAGATTACAAAGATTGTCTTAAGTGCTTTTATGTTTTAAAAATAAACTATTGTATATTAAATTGAAAATTTAATTTTGGGGAATAGAGTGTGTTTTGGCCTAAGGTGTAGAAATGTGTAAGTCCGGCCCTGAATAACGTTTCTACGTATTAAAAATAAACACTGTTCAGTAAGGAATCACCCCTCCCCCCACACACACCAAAAACAACGTCAGAAAGCGATTTTATCAATTTAATAAGGATGTTTCAGAGATGGATGGCTGTGTTTATTAGTTTTACTTCCTGCTTATTGAAATACCTTAAAGAAAAACGCATTTTCTAAAAAAATGCTCGACCCGACACTATTTGAAATAGCGATCCATATTTTATTTTTAAGTTCTGGTCTAGACGGTACGATTCAGTGATTGTTCCTGGAATTACTTCATCGAATGGGAGAAAAATGAGGATAATTGCATGGATTACGTAAAAGAATATAATTTGAAATCGAATCCAAATGTATTTCCCAGAATAAAACAAAAAAATAACGGCATGACATGGACATGGAGAGAGAAAGGCCATAACATAAAACACTATTAAAAGTTTTCACTCACATAGAAAAAAAATTATGATGTATGTATGTAAAACTATGGATTGAGTATTCACTTCGCAGTAAAAAGCTTTTCATCGGCCGATGCTTCCTCAGAATATTTCGCAATGCACAGAAGCATAACGGATATTACTCTCGAGAATGCAGATAAACGCGCACGTGGTTTAAAATGCAATAAATATGGCATATTTACAGCCAAAGGATTTTGATAAAAAAATCATAAAAAAATATTCAAATAAATAATTAATGGAATAGAATAAAGAGAAAAAAATGGCTGAAGAGAAAAACACAGTTTTAAAAGTTCTCACGTGCATAAGGAAAGAAAAAAAAAGATTTGTGATATATGTACGACTGTGTATTGAGTAATTTATTTCTCAGTAAAAAAAAAAAAAGTTTCATAACTACGATGCGGAGATGAAACATTTCGAAACGTGCTTAAACAATGAATTATTCCAGCAGATCGTGCAGTAAAACATCTTCTTTGTTTAATATGCAGTATAATTAAAGTCAAAAGATTTTGATGATGAAGGAAATAAATAAAAATATTCTATGCTATGTTTTTTCAAAATAATTACTACCTTCCAGTTCATTAAAATGAGAAAATTTAATGAGTTTCTGTCAGTCGGAATTATAGAATTAAAAAAGTACAAAACCATACCGTTTTTTTTTAAACCCTGATATGAAATCAGCCGTTGCCACAATTTTTTACATTGATCATGTGCAGAGTTATATTTTCATTGTTCATAATTAAAATTCAACTTTAATTTTTTCTTATTTTATTTTTAGATTTTTTCGAACTTTTAGAACATTTTCTTTGACGACCATTTTCACACAAATAAAATGTTCAATTTTTATCACTTACTTAAAAAAAATACACAATTTATTCCGCATTATTAAATGAAAATGTTCAAGAAATTTATTAAAGCATCTAGTTTGCATTATTTAGTTGAAAACAAAGTACAAATTATAGAAACCCAAAGCGCAAAAGGCAAAACCATATGAAAGTGGGTAAAGAGGCATTACTCCACGTGTTAGAACTTTGAGATTTTCTTTGGTAGATGGCTATTAAGTCAGGAGAAATCTGGTAGTACAAACGGTTAACGGGTGTGGGTCTTTAATCCTTTAATTGCAGGTACTTTTAGTACACCCTATCGCCCTAAACACACATACACAAGAAGAAATGTATATGTCATGGATTTAATGTGATAAAGTGGCGAATCAAAAACATATGCATGACAAAATATACATTTTGTAATCAACGATAAAAATTGAAATAATTATATATATTAAATAATTATATTTATTTATGAAAATACATTTTTATAATTTAGTGTTAAGATAAACGATAAGAAAAAAGATTTATTTTATTTATTTGTGCAAAATTTAGTGGTACATAAGACATTTATTTATCTATGCAAAATTTAGTGGTACATAAGACATTTATTTATTTATGCAAAATTTAGTGGTACATAAGACATTTATTTATCTATGCAAAATTTAGTGGTACATAAGACATTTATTTATTTATGCAAAATTTAGTGGTACATAAGACATTTATTTATGCAAAATTTAGTGGTACATAAGACATTTATTTATTTATGCAAAATTTAGTGGTACATAAGACATTTATTTATCTATGCAAAATTTAATGGTACATAAGACATTTATTTAATTATGCAAAATTTAGTGGCACGTAAGGCATTTATTTATTTATGCAAAATTTAGTGGTACATAAGCCACAGCCTCAGGAAGTGGTTTATAAACTACGCCCGCGTCAGGCTATAATTTAAGTATGTGGTTTATAAACCACACCCGCAGTTAAAAAGTTAAGATAAACAGAAACGGCAAAAATGCAACGTCGTAGCATGGATTCCTCTAAAGAGGTTCGGGTCCCGGTGGCTGAATAGTAAGGTGCCAGCTTCTGATGCTTCAAGGTTCGAAACCTGATTCCACTGCAGATCCGTATGTGGGCCTGGCGTACACTCAATCAAACGTCGTGGGTGAAACGTCTTCCCGCAGCGCCGGTGCGAAATCTTGGACAGGAAGGTGCCAGCTCACGTGTCGACCTCGTCATCTGACCACGGGTCAAAACGAGGAGGTCCGTCCAAAAATAGTCCTGGCGTTGCTGCAAAATCGGGGCGTTAACCCATTAATGCCCAGCGTTCCTAGAAAGGGACGCTTCTAAAAATGCGTTATAAACTCACAGGAGTTACCTTTTCAACATAAATTTTACAAAAAAGTATTTTTAAGCATTCATTTCTTTTATATTCAATCGCTGGCAGCACAAATTAAACTTTCGGATGATAATGTAGCCTTTTTATTTTCAAGTCAGGCTCGAAAGTAGTTTTTTGCGATGCGAAGAAAAGGGCAAGTTTGTTCAATTATTTAACTCGCATTTAACAAATATATCAGTAATAGAATTGCAGTTTAGCTTAGTTTTATTAACGTCCCATTTCAAAGCAATACGAGAGCTATTTTGGGATGCACCTCGTTATTTTGAACCGAGGTCAGATGACTAGGACTAGACCTGAGCTGGCAACACCCTCTCCATTCTGATTTCCCTCCTGTTGAGTCTTTTTTACTTTCTCGTATACAAAGAGAAAGTATTGTAATCGTCAAAGAATTCGAACTCGAGATTGTGACGAATCTCCACGTTTTAGACCTCTATGATTCCGAAAAACACAATTTTGGAATTATGTCTGTCTGTGTGTCTGTGAATACGATAACTCGAAAACTGTTAGAGGTACGGGGATGAAATTTGGTATGTGGTCTTTAAACATAATTTGTAGGTTTCTGTCAAATTTTGGACAAAATCCGTCAACGGGAAGTCTGTCTGTTTGTATGTCCGAGGTCATGCGAACACTAACTCAACCAGCGGGAATGGCCTCCCCTAAACTTTCTCATATACTTTTCAAAAATTTGTCATTTCCCTTCCCCCTGCATTGATAAAAAGTTCGAACCAACTGTAACCCAGAATGCAATGACTATCAGAAGGTTTTTCATTGTAGATTATAGTGATAGTAAAATATTTAAGTGAAGAATCATATAAAAAGAGATGCCTATGTATTAAAACTTAGCAATATTTATTTTCCCTCACACTCCAGCAAGATACGCCATTATACGAGGGAGCGAAAACAAGACAGTCAGATAAAACATCTATCACAAACTCCGTCTCAAGGACAAACTGACGTAATCCTCCCGTTTGGTACCAGACTGCTAAGGACGCATGCGCATGGAGATAGGTTTTGAAACGAATGCTTAACAAGTATGCGATTAAACAGTCCGACAGACAGTCAACCCGTTGACGGATTTGGCCCAAAATTTTATACGGACCTACATTCATGACGATAAAATTGTGTACCAAATTTTATCCATCTAGCTATTCAAGTTTCTGAGTTATAGTGTTCGCATGACAGCGGACAGTCAGAACATGCAGACTTTCCGTAGACGGATTTTGTCCAAAATTTGATAGAAACCTACAAATTATGTTTAAAGATCACATACAAAATTTCATCCCCGTAGCTCTAATAGTTTTCGAGTTATCGTGTTCACAGACAGACACACAGACATAATTCCAAAATTGTGTTTTTCGGACTGAGGGAGGTCTAAAACGTGGAGATTCGTCAAAATCTCGAGTTCGAATTTTTTGACGATTACAATACTTTCTCTTTGTATATTTCGTATACGAGAAAGTAAAAACTTGAACAGCTAGATGGATAAAATTTGATACACGGTTTTATCGTCATGAATGTAGGTCCGTATAAAATTTTGGGCCAAATCCGTCAAAGGGTTGACTATCTGTCGGTCTTTATAATTTACTTTGAAAAGAATCCGTTATCTCCACGCGCATTCGTACTGGAAGCAATCTTCTGTGTACGCAAAAGCTATGGAGCGAATTACGTCAATTTGTCCTTGAGCCAGTAAGAGCGGAAAATCGGTACGCATCTCTTTGAATTTGATTCTTTACCTAGATATTTTTCAATCTCTATAATGAAAAACCTTCTGATAGTCATTGGACCCTGGGTAACAGTAGGTTTGAATTGTTTTAGCCATGCGGGGGAAGGGGAAACGACACCTTTGTGGGGAAGTATAAGTATACGAGAAAGTTTAGGAGAGGCCACTTCCGCTGGTTTTTATTATTATTTACATGATTTGAGCTTTTTAAGAAATCATTTTTATTTATTTATTTTTACACTGGATGACTCAGTTTTGTAGGAGTTTCCGCTCTCCACTTGTTTTCGCGTTTCTAAACTTATTGTGCCGAGTCGGTTCCTTGGTGTGGGATTCTCTCGACGCCTGGTCCATGAGCCCCGAAAATAGATGTCTATTCCACTTCCCGAGTCTCACCGCAATTCTAGAAACCTGTTGCAACGTAGTCAACGCCCTAAAGGTTGTTTAGATTTTTCTTGGGATGGGGCTATGAATACTGCTTTTTGACCTTCATTTTATTTTTAAACTACAAAATTTTAATCCTTATCCTCCCCCTTTGGTCGTTTTCATAGGACTTAAAAGCAATTTTTAACTTGCGCAGCTTTCACTCGAAAAAAACATTCTGTAATTGATGAATAGATAGATATCCCTGGGTACGTGGATTGCCGACGACTGACGGAATTTCTTCCTTTCTATTTCAGAAGTGATTTTTTAAAAATTTAAGTATTTTTAATTCAGTGTTTTGTACAGTTTTTATTTGCGTGTCGTTTGATGTGTAGTGCTGTTTGTGTGTGTTTTGTTTTTATATTGTGGGGTTTCAATCTTTGACTTATTTATATATCTGATTTATACTGTGTTCGTCTGTTTCTTTTTCAATACTTATATTTTTTTATTGTTCCTAGCTTGCCAGAGTAGTTTTTAAATTTATTGCGTTATGGATGTTTTATATTTTATATGGAAAGAAAGAGGCTTCATTTTGTGAATATCATTCTCCACACTTGGTGGTTGAGTATATGTAAATCAAGCTATTCTCTCCCCACCGAGGTGGGTCGAATCATGTTTATCTTCCCAGATATCATGTATTTAAAAGTACTGCCCCTGTTCAGGCAATTCCTGTCTCATTTTATTGTACCCAATAAATCCCGTCTTCCATATGCTGGTGGGGCGGCTCTCTCCTAGGATGGTCCTCTCCCGGCCTTACACCCTTCTTAGGTAGGCCGGGCCAGTGTATTTTTGCACCACACTAGCGGGAGAGCGTTTGGCCACTACGTATGACTTAGTGTGCAACAGACCCCATACACGGAGGATCTCGAGTGGAATCGGGTTTCGAACCTGGAAACCTCCGGCCCCG
>BGPR01044611.1:0-12560 GCA_013235015.1 Araneus ventricosus | reverse complement strand
CGATTCCGAAAAATATAAGTTCGGCTTTCGAAAGAAGTTCTTTCTCACAGCAATAACACAGTTTATTTGGTTGTATTTAAATCATTCCACATTATCAAAGAAGTTCAAACGAAGCTCTTGAATTTTTTCCGAAGATAACAGATACTCTTAAAAACATTTGTCAGAAATGTCACCATATAGTATTCTCTTTTCTAAACTCAAAATAAATTATATTTTATCTTTAACTTCTACTAAAAATTATAATTTTATTTTGAAAAAACAGTCACCAGTCCTACTTAGCACAGTTCAGTTTTAAATATCGATCATTCTATGTACGAAAAGACTGTTTGCCTCAAAATTTCATACAATGAAGTAAACCGTAGCAAATTATGTTTAGCATCTCAAAACGTTCTTGGAAGTTTACAAGGACATTATCACGCTTAAATAATAACACAGCCTCTCAGTCAATCCTGGGAAATTTTAAAAGTTCTTACAAGGAATTGAACAGAAGCACTTTCGGTTCCCACCACTCCAATAATTGATTGAGAAGTCACTGTGAGCATAACAAAACAACATTTTCAGATCTAATTTGAAATCCTTTCAAAGAAGGAAGCAAAGCAAAGGCACTTTCGGTTTCCAAATCATCCAATAATTGATTGAGAAGTCACTGTGAGCATAACAAAGCAACATTTTCAGATCTAATTTGAAGTTCTTTCAAAGAAGGTGGCAAATCCATATTTTCCATTTGATGATGGTGGCATTAGCAGATTATAAGCGATCTTAAAAACGAAAGTAGTATCGCTCGCGTTAAAACATCCAATGGGAAAATATCTGCAAACATCATCGGGAACCATTATCAACTCCCAATATAACGCAAAATGATCACGAATATAAATTTAAAAGCAGGCGAACTCGTCGTCTCCACATCAGAGCAGAGGGAGAAATGACAGCAACAGCAAAAAGTATCCCGAAGTATTTGGTGAATCCATTCTTGAGAACGCATTCACGGGAATCGAAATGCGTGATTCTAGCAGTTTCCGAATTACATAAGAGGGAAACAGAGGACGGGAATCAGGATCTTCTTTCGAAAGGGTGGGAGGATCAGTCTGTATCCGAGAATGAAGCTTTAAATAATGTTCAGAGCAGCTTTCAGAAGTTGGCTAAATAAAGCGTAATAAATGAGCGTAAGAAATAAACAAAAAATCATTTTAAAAATAAAAATCTTAATGATATGAAAATTAATTGATTAAAACTATAATTGTTCCAATATTTTTTTATAATTCAAGTTAAAATGTAATGAGTAAATTAATTAATTACTTATTCAAAATTAAGTTTAAAAAATGCGAAAGTTTAAGTGAAGCAAATATGTATGAATGGACAGGTTAGATTTAAATTACTACCATTGTTTAAAATACTGCATTTTCTAAAATATTACATCAAAATGAATCAATTCAATTGACTAAAAGACATCTAATATTGGATATTAAGCAAAGTTTGTAGCAGACGCTTATGAAATCAGTTTACTCGCAATGCAATATGCTTGAAATAATTTCAATCCAAATTCAAATATTAATTTTTACTGCTGAAAATGAGACGAGTTAAATTTCTTTTAAAAGGCAGATACTTTTAAAATACATTATAGCAAAAAGGAAATTGTAGCGGTTACAATCAGCTGCCTTCTCCTTTCTATGGTAGGTGGCGCTACTGGAGCCATCTTTTTCCCATGATGCCTCTGTGTCATTCTTGTCTGTGTGCTTGTCTCGTGATGTTGTTCTCTGTCTTGTCTTGTGTCTTGTAACTTTAATGTTCTGTGCTGTGGAACGTAGTCTAATAAAAAATGGCTCCTAAAATTGAATGGATTCTTCAGCAGCACTACACACAAACTTGAGTCTCGTCCCTCTATAAAGTTAATTAATTAAAGGCGATTCAGACCTCTAGTCCAAAATATTAAAATGTAATAATATTTCAGGCTGGATTCGGATGAAATTATGGATCAACTGTAAATTCTTCGTCATTGCGAGCACAGAAAACATACTTTAATATTTGTAACTAATAAAAAAAGATAATTGTAAAATTATACATTCCAGGATTATTATTAAAATATTTTTTTAAAATGAAATTAATCAAGTAAAAAAATCGTTTGGCTATAGAAGAAATTAATTAAAAAATCGTTTGGCACCAATATATTTCAAAAGATATGAAAATAGAATGGCAACGCCATATTTGACTCTATTCTAGAGGTTCCCAACCTGTGGTGCAATATAGCCTCGAAAATTATGTTAAATTTTTTTTTTGAATTAAAATATTTTCCTGGTGATAACACAGATAACCTAGATGAATCCAAAACCTTTAAAAAAATCAATTCAGTGAAGTAAACCTTCGTTCAATACATAAGAGGGATATATTGTAAATTACATATATTGTAAATTACCAATAAATGAAGGTAAACCTTCTACATTATGGGGATTCTAAAGAAATGGCTGAGATGCGTTTAAATTTACTTTAGGAAAGGATAGATAAAAATAAAAGGATATAAAGAGTTCAATCAGGTGTTATTCTATTTAAAGATGATTAGTTTTCTATGGTATATTTGTTATCATATGAAATAAAGAATATTTGAACTATTTTTACTTATTTTACAATGATTAATTACGAATTTTCAAAGAAAAACCAGAAAATAAAATGTATTTCACTTAGCAAGATATTTTACTTAATTCCGAGAAAATCTGCATTTTTGTTGTATCGCGTTTAGAGTTTTTCATGTGCTTTAATTTAATCTATAATTCAATCCAAATCAACAGAAAAATTCCGCAATCATACACAGCCTCAAATATTATAATCAATTACTAGACTACATGATAGCATTTCACAAATGTACCTACATCCGGCATAAACACGAAGCGTTCATCAATGTACGTTCGAAGAAAGTAAACTACGTGTGGAACGTTCGCGAAAGTGAACCGATTCAAACGGCGTTTCAAAGAATGTGGAGGGGATATATTATCTGCGTTAAGGGGGAAAAAAATGTTTCCCTTAGCTTGAGTTTCAAAATTCTGGTTAAATAAAGTCTAAAATATTCCCCGTTTTACGTAATCTGAATTTCAGGCTGACGTTCATTTTGAACAGCGTTAAAAAAATACTGGACAATAGCGCTCACCTTTCAACTCTTTTTTTTTTGTAGTTGTTTGTTTTTCAAGGACTGTAAATATATGAAAATAAAAATGAAACTTTTTTTTTACAAAGTTAAAAAAATCTAACGAAATAAAAATAAAAACAAATCATTTCAAATAACTCATAAATTCTAAGATAATTAAAAAGAGAAATCTCAATATAAATTGTAAAACGGTTCGAAAACTAACGAAATCTTCCCAAAAATAAATTAACACACACACACACAAATCATTACTTCATCTTATTAAGTAACTATGTCTCCCTCAAAATTGAATCGCCCGACTTGACTTTTCCTCCAAATTCAAAGTAGGACTAAGTCAAATTTGGAAAAAATAGGTTTAGGAAATTGGCCGGGAATCTTTAAATTTACGTATGTGTAACTAATTGAAATTACGTAGGTACTCGTATAAATTCGATTTTGAATTACGGTCCCTTTGCCATTTTTATTTACAGGTACAAAAAAAATGTTACTTGTTTGATATGACAAATATTTGTATGATATAGGTGTAGAAAAAGACATACACCCTTGACATAAATATATAGTAGGAGCTTTTTCTTAGATGTTTGCTATGAACAGTCTTTTTCTCCTGAATGCATTTTATCCCTTTAAATCCCTAATTAATTTACCAGCAACTTTTTAATTTTATTTTTGCACCATTAGGTAAATTTTGGTGCAAAATTACCCCAGGAATGACGAAACAACCTTTTTAATTAATTGAAATAACTTAAATTAATTAATAATTAAAATATTTTAATTCTTGCATTCAGCTGCCATCTAATACTTTCTGTTGGAACTACATATTTCGAGTTTTTGTGCATACCGTCAAGGAGAAACGGCCGTATTATGAAGATACAAGAGTGATTAACCCTTTAACTCCGGATACTTTCTTATATATGAGGTTTATAAACCACACTTGAGTTAAAGGGTTAAGGAGGACTTTTTCATGTATTGTCGGGATACAAAAGGTTAATTTTAATTTAAACTCATGTATTAATGTAAAACATTTCTAAACTTTATTGGTTCCCGCCTGAAAATCTTCCATAACACATTTATCTGAAATTTTCTAATATTTGTAAGCAAAAGATTTCAAGCAAAATCATACCGACTTAAATCATTTCCATAAAATTTGGTTCATAATTATTTTAAATTTAATTAGTTTTTATTTTCGTTAATTAATGCTTGAGTTTCTTATTTATTTCTGAATTTTGAGGTCGCGACGAAAATTTTGAAAGGGAATGGGGTCGTGAATATATTTTTAAATTCGAAAAATGGTCGCAACTTAGAAAATGTGAGAAGAATCCTTGCTTTTACTCATAATCTGACAAGTAAATGCTCTGTTGTAACGAATCATGCTTTTGATTCTGGAATTCTGTGTTCAATCACGCTAGGAATTTTATAAAACATTTTATTGCATTTAATTTTATTTATTTATTTTTTAAATCCGAGAACATTATAGAATCATTATACAAATGAATTTCGGTAATGCTCGGCAAGTTAGTCAAATTTATCCCTCGTTTTGGATAAATCTCGCAATTCTGTATCACTGAAATTATCTGAAGCGAGTATCTCCAAAGTTCTACGCCACACCAACGTGAGGACTTTGTACACATAACAATATTGTTAGCGTTCACCAGGCGCGCTTACATGAAGGATTTTCAGTGGAATAGGGTCTCGAACCGAAGATTCTCCTACCTTAAAGCTTGGTCTGTCTGATATACTGGCCGCTGTTGCCTGGTGGCATAGACTCGGCCAGGAGCTGGGAACTTTTTGCACTGAAAGGCATTATTGAACTTCGGCAATTGTGCAAAAGGCCGTACGAGCAGTATCTTAAAGGTTATTGTTATGTAATTATTGTTATATTACAGACAAGTATATTATTTCTATGTAAATTGTAAATAACTGGCAAGGCCGCATATGGCCTCAAGGCCATAAGTTCCTCACCCCTGGTCTCGGTTATAAGATAAGATGGTCTTGAGTTCGACACTCGATTCTAACGGAGACATGCCGTGTATGCTTGCATGGTGCACGCTTGATGTCAAACACTCTCCTAATGGCGGGGCATTGAAGTTTGGTGTCACCCTCATCACTTTAACTCGATTCAAACTGAGAAGGCCCCCCCCCCCAACAAAAAAATAGCTCTCGTGTTTCTTCCATGAACAATAATTTAAATGAATTAAAAATAAGCAAACACATAGTATCTATCTCCATTTTTCGTAGTTTCCTATCACACGAACTAATAACGTCAGGGACAAATTTCCTATAGGGCCGAACTAGGCCATGACCTAGGGCTCAGCTGTCTGGGGCGCATGTACAGAAGAAAAAACAACCAAATGTTTAAACATTTTTAGTGTTTATAAAATGTTTTTAAAATTAACATTCGTAACATTAACGCGCGAGGACGCGTGTTCCTTACACTTATTCGATGACGCGCATCGGGCCCCGCAGGCCCGCGGTCCCGTTGTTTCAACAAAACGCGCAGAAAATTACATTTACTTTAATAGGAAACATTTGCTGCACTAGTGTACAGAATATGAAATATTAATAAAATAATTTTCAGATAAATCTCTTCTAGTGAGCGCATTAAATTGAAGAAGATTGATGACTGCTTGTACTTCCAACATATTTATGAAAATGTTGGCTTTCCCCTTCAAAATTACCTGAATTCTCCTGGATATAAGTATTAATGCATCATCTATCTCATCGATAAGCATTTCCAAGAATTTTGAACCGATTATACAACTTTCGCATCACCACAGTTTTCGGGTATTTGCATGACGATGTTGTGTGTAAAAGTTCTCATATTTTTGCGAGGCTCTTTTTTACACCATTTGTTAACTCCACCTATCTTACCGTTTACTACACCATTTTTCAACTTCATCCTTCTTCTAAATAGTCGGTGGACTCACAAATTTCAAATTCATTGTCTATTTACTTTTCAGAATTCGACTTACGATATCTAAGTAAATCAACAGCAATAATTTCTTCGTTTTCTTTGTTTATCGATCCTTAATTAGATGATTTTCAGCTAAAAGCTTTTCTAATCTTTACATCTCATATTTGTAGTTCGAATAGAGATAAATTGTCGAGATCTATCTGTTCTCTTTAGCAATCCTACACAGAAACGCGAGCGCCCCCTTTGGGCTTCGGAGGACCGACTGTTTTCTGAGATAATAAATGTGGGGAAATTCTTGAAATACCTGTGGTCAGCAAGACCTTGAATGCAGCTACTGTGAATCATCTGGGATTTTTTCGTTCAGGGGTTCATTTTCCGTAATAAATTCTTGCAGGCCCGATGCATGTCCTCCCGGGTTAAATATATTGAGTGATTCATTTTTTTGTCTTCAGTGGATCTTATCGTTTCTTGCCTTTTAACCAAATTGCATTGAAAGAGATTTACAACTATCTCTGCACTTCAAACTTATCCACAGATAAAAGCGCGAATGGAGAAGTATTCCAGACGACTCAAGAAATGGAGTATTCTTGTGGCAGTTATTATTATGTTATTTTATAAGTAGTGCAATTTTGAATTAAAAATTTTGGTTCAAAGATTACAAAGATTGTCTTAAGTGCTTTTATGTTTTAAAAATAAACTATTGTATATTAAATTGAAAATTTAATTTTGGGGAATAGAGTGTGTTTTGGCCTAAGGTGTAGAAATGTGTAAGTCCGGCCCTGAATAACGTTTCTACGTATTAAAAATAAACACTGTTCAGTAAGGAATCACCCCTCCCCCCACACACACCAAAAACAACGTCAGAAAGCGATTTTATCAATTTAATAAGGATGTTTCAGAGATGGATGGCTGTGTTTATTAGTTTTACTTCCTGCTTATTGAAATACCTTAAAGAAAAACGCATTTTCTAAAAAAATGCTCGACCCGACACTATTTGAAATAGCGATCCATATTTTATTTTTAAGTTCTGGTCTAGACGGTACGATTCAGTGATTGTTCCTGGAATTACTTCATCGAATGGGAGAAAAATGAGGATAATTGCATGGATTACGTAAAAGAATATAATTTGAAATCGAATCCAAATGTATTTCCCAGAATAAAACAAAAAAATAACGGCATGACATGGACATGGAGAGAGAAAGGCCATAACATAAAACACTATTAAAAGTTTTCACTCACATAGAAAAAAAATTATGATGTATGTATGTAAAACTATGGATTGAGTATTCACTTCGCAGTAAAAAGCTTTTCATCGGCCGATGCTTCCTCAGAATATTTCGCAATGCACAGAAGCATAACGGATATTACTCTCGAGAATGCAGATAAACGCGCACGTGGTTTAAAATGCAATAAATATGGCATATTTACAGCCAAAGGATTTTGATAAAAAAATCATAAAAAAATATTCAAATAAATAATTAATGGAATAGAATAAAGAGAAAAAAATGGCTGAAGAGAAAAACACAGTTTTAAAAGTTCTCACGTGCATAAGGAAAGAAAAAAAAAGATTTGTGATATATGTACGACTGTGTATTGAGTAATTTATTTCTCAGTAAAAAAAAAAAAAGTTTCATAACTACGATGCGGAGATGAAACATTTCGAAACGTGCTTAAACAATGAATTATTCCAGCAGATCGTGCAGTAAAACATCTTCTTTGTTTAATATGCAGTATAATTAAAGTCAAAAGATTTTGATGATGAAGGAAATAAATAAAAATATTCTATGCTATGTTTTTTCAAAATAATTACTACCTTCCAGTTCATTAAAATGAGAAAATTTAATGAGTTTCTGTCAGTCGGAATTATAGAATTAAAAAAGTACAAAACCATACCGTTTTTTTTTAAACCCTGATATGAAATCAGCCGTTGCCACAATTTTTTACATTGATCATGTGCAGAGTTATATTTTCATTGTTCATAATTAAAATTCAACTTTAATTTTTTCTTATTTTATTTTTAGATTTTTTCGAACTTTTAGAACATTTTCTTTGACGACCATTTTCACACAAATAAAATGTTCAATTTTTATCACTTACTTAAAAAAAATACACAATTTATTCCGCATTATTAAATGAAAATGTTCAAGAAATTTATTAAAGCATCTAGTTTGCATTATTTAGTTGAAAACAAAGTACAAATTATAGAAACCCAAAGCGCAAAAGGCAAAACCATATGAAAGTGGGTAAAGAGGCATTACTCCACGTGTTAGAACTTTGAGATTTTCTTTGGTAGATGGCTATTAAGTCAGGAGAAATCTGGTAGTACAAACGGTTAACGGGTGTGGGTCTTTAATCCTTTAATTGCAGGTACTTTTAGTACACCCTATCGCCCTAAACACACATACACAAGAAGAAATGTATATGTCATGGATTTAATGTGATAAAGTGGCGAATCAAAAACATATGCATGACAAAATATACATTTTGTAATCAACGATAAAAATTGAAATAATTATATATATTAAATAATTATATTTATTTATGAAAATACATTTTTATAATTTAGTGTTAAGATAAACGATAAGAAAAAAGATTTATTTTATTTATTTGTGCAAAATTTAGTGGTACATAAGACATTTATTTATCTATGCAAAATTTAGTGGTACATAAGACATTTATTTATTTATGCAAAATTTAGTGGTACATAAGACATTTATTTATCTATGCAAAATTTAGTGGTACATAAGACATTTATTTATTTATGCAAAATTTAGTGGTACATAAGACATTTATTTATGCAAAATTTAGTGGTACATAAGACATTTATTTATTTATGCAAAATTTAGTGGTACATAAGACATTTATTTATCTATGCAAAATTTAATGGTACATAAGACATTTATTTAATTATGCAAAATTTAGTGGCACGTAAGGCATTTATTTATTTATGCAAAATTTAGTGGTACATAAGCCACAGCCTCAGGAAGTGGTTTATAAACTACGCCCGCGTCAGGCTATAATTTAAGTATGTGGTTTATAAACCACACCCGCAGTTAAAAAGTTAAGATAAACAGAAACGGCAAAAATGCAACGTCGTAGCATGGATTCCTCTAAAGAGGTTCGGGTCCCGGTGGCTGAATAGTAAGGTGCCAGCTTCTGATGCTTCAAGGTTCGAAACCTGATTCCACTGCAGATCCGTATGTGGGCCTGGCGTACACTCAATCAAACGTCGTGGGTGAAACGTCTTCCCGCAGCGCCGGTGCGAAATCTTGGACAGGAAGGTGCCAGCTCACGTGTCGACCTCGTCATCTGACCACGGGTCAAAACGAGGAGGTCCGTCCAAAAATAGTCCTGGCGTTGCTGCAAAATCGGGGCGTTAACCCATTAATGCCCAGCGTTCCTAGAAAGGGACGCTTCTAAAAATGCGTTATAAACTCACAGGAGTTACCTTTTCAACATAAATTTTACAAAAAAGTATTTTTAAGCATTCATTTCTTTTATATTCAATCGCTGGCAGCACAAATTAAACTTTCGGATGATAATGTAGCCTTTTTATTTTCAAGTCAGGCTCGAAAGTAGTTTTTTGCGATGCGAAGAAAAGGGCAAGTTTGTTCAATTATTTAACTCGCATTTAACAAATATATCAGTAATAGAATTGCAGTTTAGCTTAGTTTTATTAACGTCCCATTTCAAAGCAATACGAGAGCTATTTTGGGATGCACCTCGTTATTTTGAACCGAGGTCAGATGACTAGGACTAGACCTGAGCTGGCAACACCCTCTCCATTCTGATTTCCCTCCTGTTGAGTCTTTTTTACTTTCTCGTATACAAAGAGAAAGTATTGTAATCGTCAAAGAATTCGAACTCGAGATTGTGACGAATCTCCACGTTTTAGACCTCTATGATTCCGAAAAACACAATTTTGGAATTATGTCTGTCTGTGTGTCTGTGAATACGATAACTCGAAAACTGTTAGAGGTACGGGGATGAAATTTGGTATGTGGTCTTTAAACATAATTTGTAGGTTTCTGTCAAATTTTGGACAAAATCCGTCAACGGGAAGTCTGTCTGTTTGTATGTCCGAGGTCATGCGAACACTAACTCAACCAGCGGGAATGGCCTCCCCTAAACTTTCTCATATACTTTTCAAAAATTTGTCATTTCCCTTCCCCCTGCATTGATAAAAAGTTCGAACCAACTGTAACCCAGAATGCAATGACTATCAGAAGGTTTTTCATTGTAGATTATAGTGATAGTAAAATATTTAAGTGAAGAATCATATAAAAAGAGATGCCTATGTATTAAAACTTAGCAATATTTATTTTCCCTCACACTCCAGCAAGATACGCCATTATACGAGGGAGCGAAAACAAGACAGTC
Source organism: Araneus ventricosus (assembly GCA_013235015.1). Taxonomy (NCBI): domain Eukaryota; kingdom Metazoa; phylum Arthropoda; class Arachnida; order Araneae; family Araneidae; genus Araneus; species Araneus ventricosus. The sequence continues at coordinate 2,136 of BGPR01044611.1, read as the reverse complement.
AGATAAAACATCTATCACAAACTCCGTCTCAAGGACAAACTGACGTAATCCTCCCGTTTGGTACCAGACTGCTAAGGACGCATGCGCATGGAGATAGGTTTTGAAACGAATGCTTAACAAGTATGCGATTAAACAGTCCGACAGACAGTCAACCCGTTGACGGATTTGGCCCAAAATTTTATACGGACCTACATTCATGACGATAAAATTGTGTACCAAATTTTATCCATCTAGCTATTCAAGTTTCTGAGTTATAGTGTTCGCATGACAGCGGACAGTCAGAACATGCAGACTTTCCGTAGACGGATTTTGTCCAAAATTTGATAGAAACCTACAAATTATGTTTAAAGATCACATACAAAATTTCATCCCCGTAGCTCTAATAGTTTTCGAGTTATCGTGTTCACAGACAGACACACAGACATAATTCCAAAATTGTGTTTTTCGGACTGAGGGAGGTCTAAAACGTGGAGATTCGTCAAAATCTCGAGTTCGAATTTTTTGACGATTACAATACTTTCTCTTTGTATATTTCGTATACGAGAAAGTAAAAACTTGAACAGCTAGATGGATAAAATTTGATACACGGTTTTATCGTCATGAATGTAGGTCCGTATAAAATTTTGGGCCAAATCCGTCAAAGGGTTGACTATCTGTCGGTCTTTATAATTTACTTTGAAAAGAATCCGTTATCTCCACGCGCATTCGTACTGGAAGCAATCTTCTGTGTACGCAAAAGCTATGGAGCGAATTACGTCAATTTGTCCTTGAGCCAGTAAGAGCGGAAAATCGGTACGCATCTCTTTGAATTTGATTCTTTACCTAGATATTTTTCAATCTCTATAATGAAAAACCTTCTGATAGTCATTGGACCCTGGGTAACAGTAGGTTTGAATTGTTTTAGCCATGCGGGGGAAGGGGAAACGACACCTTTGTGGGGAAGTATAAGTATACGAGAAAGTTTAGGAGAGGCCACTTCCGCTGGTTTTTATTATTATTTACATGATTTGAGCTTTTTAAGAAATCATTTTTATTTATTTATTTTTACACTGGATGACTCAGTTTTGTAGGAGTTTCCGCTCTCCACTTGTTTTCGCGTTTCTAAACTTATTGTGCCGAGTCGGTTCCTTGGTGTGGGATTCTCTCGACGCCTGGTCCATGAGCCCCGAAAATAGATGTCTATTCCACTTCCCGAGTCTCACCGCAATTCTAGAAACCTGTTGCAACGTAGTCAACGCCCTAAAGGTTGTTTAGATTTTTCTTGGGATGGGGCTATGAATACTGCTTTTTGACCTTCATTTTATTTTTAAACTACAAAATTTTAATCCTTATCCTCCCCCTTTGGTCGTTTTCATAGGACTTAAAAGCAATTTTTAACTTGCGCAGCTTTCACTCGAAAAAAACATTCTGTAATTGATGAATAGATAGATATCCCTGGGTACGTGGATTGCCGACGACTGACGGAATTTCTTCCTTTCTATTTCAGAAGTGATTTTTTAAAAATTTAAGTATTTTTAATTCAGTGTTTTGTACAGTTTTTATTTGCGTGTCGTTTGATGTGTAGTGCTGTTTGTGTGTGTTTTGTTTTTATATTGTGGGGTTTCAATCTTTGACTTATTTATATATCTGATTTATACTGTGTTCGTCTGTTTCTTTTTCAATACTTATATTTTTTTATTGTTCCTAGCTTGCCAGAGTAGTTTTTAAATTTATTGCGTTATGGATGTTTTATATTTTATATGGAAAGAAAGAGGCTTCATTTTGTGAATATCATTCTCCACACTTGGTGGTTGAGTATATGTAAATCAAGCTATTCTCTCCCCACCGAGGTGGGTCGAATCATGTTTATCTTCCCAGATATCATGTATTTAAAAGTACTGCCCCTGTTCAGGCAATTCCTGTCTCATTTTATTGTACCCAATAAATCCCGTCTTCCATATGCTGGTGGGGCGGCTCTCTCCTAGGATGGTCCTCTCCCGGCCTTACACCCTTCTTAGGTAGGCCGGGCCAGTGTATTTTTGCACCACACTAGCGGGAGAGCGTTTGGCCACTACGTATGACTTAGTGTGCAACAGACCCCATACACGGAGGATCTCGAGTGGAATCGGGTTTCGAACCTGGAAACCTCCGGCCCCG
>BGPR01044610.1:0-11216 GCA_013235015.1 Araneus ventricosus | reverse complement strand
CGTTATGTGGATTAAACACTGTCAATAAGTTATCCTACTTTATGCGCTTTTGTTCTGAATTGCAATTGATGCATTTCGTCTTTATGGACCATTAGAACAGAACATATCGTACTCATGCCGTGGATGAACTAACAGGAAATTATAATTATTTCTCACATTTATAGACCATAGAATATGTTTTGGACTTATCCGATGATTGGAACAGATGCTCATATAGCAATGGCAACTCTTATCTGAACAAGAATCTTATCTAGTATTTAACTATTTAACAGTTTCATTTTCTTTGCTATCTAATAAAATTACCCCTTCTGTTTTGGAAAGGGTCTTTATGTATGAAACCATAGAATACTTGAGATGTTTATAGATTCTATGTAATTTTCGTGTAAAATTATAAAGCTAATTAATGATAAAATTTTAGTTTATAAGACTAAGATGCGATAATTCGATGCATTTATGACGTACAGGCGTGACGGTTAAGAGGTTAATGAGCAGATAAGGTATGCCATACCTTTGACGAAAGAACACCTTCTTCCTCAAGCAATCATTTGTGTACCATAACCATTCTTTTATTAAAGCTTATTGTTTTTGCTTACTTTCATGTTTTGTGTGTCCTATTAATTTTGGTAGTAGTTTCTTTTATGTACGCAATACTGCCTCTGTATTTAAATTTTGACGTTTCTTAAGTAATTTCTCTAGGAGTTGCTGAGCAAGAAACTGTTACGTATTTCATGCACTGAAGTTTAAAATGAAGGTAACCCTGAAACTTCACTTTATTTGTATTAAAATAGATAAATAAAATGCGCAAGAATATACATAATAATATTGTTCATCGGTAGGACTAAGCCGATTGTCTGTTCATCGAAAAAAATCGATATTTCAAAAGAATCGATATCAATTTTAAAAAGTCAATTGATCGATGTCGCTAAAATAGTACTACAGTGCGAAAAATTCTTAAAACTATAGAAAGGGGTGTATTAAGGTACACCCCAATTGGTTGGGTTCCACACGTTAACAACGGAACCCAACCCAACCTGGGGGACCAGAATAGACCCCTTACACTTCTCTACAGCAACCACCAAAACAGAAAAATGTATCGCCATAAAAGTTGAAAGATCCAAGCAAACGTAAATTTTATCTTTTTTCAAAAGAAATTTTCACTTTAGATTCTTAACATAAAAAATTTCTTAAAATTCTATTTATCAAGAAATAAAGAATAAGGCGTGTTTAAATACGCATTTTGTGCTTCCAAACATTCCCCCTTTACATTCATCATCCCTTTGTGCGACCAATTTTCCTGGGAACGGAGGGTGGCCGCTGAAGAGATTTTTCATTGCTTATAATACTAGTTAACTGATATATACGGAGGCTGTTCGAGCATTTTTAGACGATTTTTATGGTACTTACTGAACTATTTAACAAAATATTTTTGTGTTTTAAATGTTAAATTTCATAGCCCGTATTCTTAACAATCTTTCTACATCGTAACTTCCATGATTTTTGTGATACAGGAAGATTTATTTTGCCCCATTTCTCTTGAACAGCTTTCGAAAGCTCACAAAGGCTTGTGGTTCGACGTTTGGATAGTGCGGTTTTTAACCCCTTAGGCTGGTTACACACACAGCGGATTTCTGATCGCGCGGAAAATTTATCGCGCCGTTCACCGAAAATCAGCTGCTGATTGTTCGACTATTGGCAGCGTGGATTCATCATCAAATCAATTTAGTTTTGCTTAAATTATTTACTGCTTGGTATTGTTTGAAATGAACAGAGAGCAAATTCTAGCTTTATTGTTATTTCGTCGTCGAATAAAGAAGAAAAGAAAAAATCGGCTTATTTGGGTTCATCCAATTAATGAAAAAAAGAGGGGCTTGGAGCCTTCTATACGTTGTTTGAAGAGTTGAGGAAAAATGATACGAAATTCTTCAATTGCTTCAGAATTTCAAATTACTACTTAAAAGAGTTTTTTTTTATATTGTTCAATATTTAGTTCAATATTGCACAATATCGAGTCAATATTGTACAATATAATTCAACCTAGTTTCAATAATATACTATTTATTTTCCCAAATAAAATTAAATTATTTATTAGATTACGTAGTCAATATTAAAAAAAAGGTTATATATATGCATAATTCTCTGTAAAACGAAAGTTGTTCATCGCATCTGATATGTTGCTTAAACAGAATAATGTTGGCGTGTTCTTTATGTAGTATAAATAAGGGGAAAATATATAATTAAAATATTTATATTATATACTAAAATATTTATATAGGTAAAATATTTTAATATTCTGGTGCTAATGGAGCACTTCGAGAATCTCAACGTTTTTTTTTTTTTTTATGACTTTTACACTTTCTAGTACGTATATGTGAGAAAGTATGAACTTATCAAAATCATTTCTTTCTATTTCAATACAAAAAAGTCGCTTCGAATTTCTAGGCTGAAACAATGCGTTTCTGTCCTTAAAAATGTCGAGAGTTTTATTCCACAAAACATGCCTTTTTTGGATTAATGCAATTAAAAATTCATTATCTATAAGGTCAGACATCTTCACAATAGAAAAAAAACCCAATAGATTCCAAACCACCTTATACAAACAAAGATGAAAATCACACTGAGCGAAACAAACGCGGTAGAAATATCGCTGTGTGTGTCTCATTTGCCCACGTGCGCCTCTACGTGGGTGGCGACGGAAAAACTTCCGTAGACGATAGTGGTAGTCCGCGACTGCATATCTACCGCACGCGGTAAATAGTCCGCGCGTTCATTTTTCCGCTCAATGTGTAAGCTCCAACTTACATCAGTGCACTACTGTTGGAACGGCGGCGCGATAAAAATTCGCTGTGTGTGTAACCAGCCTTAAGGTATCCGACTACGTTCGGAGAACTTTTTTTTTTTAAATAATGCTATTTCAAGCAATATTTTTGCATTTTTATATGACATTTATGTTAAAACTTAATAAATCATAGAAAAAAGTTATATTAATTAACAATTTTTTTAAATATTTGAAAAAACTTAGAATTTTTTGCACTAAATTTGACCTTTTTTCAAACATTCTCGTTCAAAAACAAATGACCAGAATGTAAAATGCTTTAGTAGATATAATCACTCACCTATTGGCTAGGCCCTGAAGCAAAAGTTTTGCAATGTCTCAAAAAACATGTAAATTATAAGAGTTTAAGTGTGAAATCATGAAATTTTTTCAAGAATTTTGGCCTTTTTTGAAAACTCAAAAGCTACATAACTTTTTAATGGAGCATTATTGTACTTATATTTTGGTTCATTAACTATACAGTATCATAAATAATATGTATGCCAAATTTCAAGCTTATATTTTAAATTGAATTTTAGTTATCGTGTTTGAAAAATGAAAATTTTGGAAAAATCACATTTCGAGAAAAATGAGTTTAAAGTTTATGTTTTTAATTTACTATGAAAAGAAAAAAGAATTTTTCTTCAATACTCCCCAGTTTTGTAGACTAGTCCTTCCTTTTTGCCAGCTTAGTTCATTTCAGTTAGTTTATTTTCTCTACTGTCTAATTAGATGACACTTTCTGTTTTGGGAATGTGTTGTCGTACTGATTCAATTAAGAATCCATAGAACACTTGAGATGTTAGTGAATTACTCTTCATTTTTGTATCGAATAATAACTTATGCGAATGACTTAATTTAAGACTATAAGTGTAAAAATGCCATAATTCGATGCACGAGTAAACTCGAGATAACCAGTTAAGGGGTTAACAAACCAAAATCGTAAAAACTCATGGATGGTCAGGAATATCAGTGAAGGGTATAAGTCTTAATATCAATTTCCTGTTTTATTTTTCCAGAAAATTAAAAATTTATTGTTATGTGCGGTTGCTTGTTTTGTCATAGTGCAGTTCTACTGATTGTGGGTAGAGAGATTTTATTTCATATTTGAAGAATGTGGATAAAATATGCTCCTCATAGTATGTGGAGTTGATCTTAACATTTTTATCCACTTTCTGCCGTTATGTGAAAAACCAGCAACAATCATAATTCACTTAGAAAAACTTTCTTTAGATTCTTTGAATCATGTTTTATGATTTTTTCTCATCTTTGATGATAATAATTTTTTTTTCTTGCAGTCATTTAAATATACCCAAGCTCCATGTATCGTTACAGCATTTTTCCATTTTTGTCCAGATAAATGCTTTTCATAAAGAATTCTGCAGTGTGTTGTGCGTTCAGCTATATGACGTGGAGAAAGGCGATGAAAATTATATTTTTTAACTTTTTTCAGATTTAAATTAGTGTTAATAGTTTTTTAACAGTTAATAATGATAATTTTAATGACTTTGGAACAAAACTTTGACTTGGAGGATTTTCTTTTAACATTAAAGATATCACCTTTGCAATATTCAAAGAATTGCGTTTCTTCCTTGGATACACATTTCGAACAATGTTTCCCCTTGAAGCCAAACTTAGACGATTTTCTCCATTCTTATTAACAATATTACCTATTACGGCTTTAGTATCGAGCGCTTTTACGTTTTTCGAGAATTTTAGGTGTAAGTCTATCCATTCTGGACAATGAATGAATTCGTCGATACCGCCAAATTTCGATATTTCTCTCATAAATATGAACATTTTGAGTAAATCACCAAGGAACCACCACCTCAACCAAAGGAAGCAGTGAGGGAAGACAGGGCCAGTCAGAGTGTAGCAGTTGAGATATCTCTCGATGGCTCCGGTCAAAGGCCTATGCAACAGATCCAGTCACATCGGGCACCATGATGAGCCCACCAGAGCCGTGTCTAGGGTTTGACGGCGTGGGTTGGCGCAGTTAACCCTTTATCTACTGACGGTACTTTAAAGTACCGCTTTAATCACGTTCATACCTTCGCAATATGGCCGTTTTTCCTGACAGTATTCACAAGAACACGGAGAATTGAGTTTCAATAACAAGCAGTAAATGACAGATGAAGGCAGAAAGTAAATTTTTTCAATTATTAATTAAATTAATTAAGTAATTTTAATTAATTAAAAAAGTGTTTTCCTCATTACCAGGGTTATTCTACATACAAAAATTATCTAATGATTAAAAAACAAAATTAAAATGTTGCTAGTAGGTAAATTCAGTAAATAAAGGGTTAAAGCTCTCTGTAAAAAACGCAGTCCACACAGAGGCGGTTGAATTTCTTTTTATTCATCATTTTTCTTTGCATTTGAAACGAAGATATAATAATGGCAATAATAGAGGGATTAAACACTCAAGTTGGAAGGAGGGGAAGGGGGATTTTCGATTTCAGATTTCAATGGATATTAATGTTGAAGACTTAGTTAATGAAACTAAATGCTTCCAATCTTAAGTTGTGGAGCTCATTGAGGATATAGAGTTAGCTACCCAATTTTAATTGTCGTAGTGTATATGCAAATATTCTCTTAAAGATACCTATGCGAATATAGAAATTGCCGTCAGGAATTTTTCTTATCGTACCGACTACAGCAGCGATCAGCAAACGCAGTTTTAATGAGTTCTTAGATCTAGCATCGCAGAAGAACGTTTGACAAAACTTACCATTTCATCCATTTTACAAAAGAAGGCAGAAAATATACTCTTTTTACGACACAGAATTTCCTTTCGAAAAGTAAAGATATTATATGATTTATGATTTTTTTTATTATAAGCTATCTGATATGCCTGGCGTTGTTCGGGGTGAAAATAGTTTATGCCTAATATTTTTAATGTAAAAATCACTTATATATAATATAAAATATTTATTTATTACCCAGGCCGACCCACGCATTCATAAGGTATGGAGCGTTTTAACGATCGGCGGGGAAGATATATATAAAAAGTAATTTACACGAACATTTATTTAGTAATTTAAACAAACATTTATTTAGTAATTTACACAAACATTTATTTAGTAATTTACGCAAGCATTTATTTAGTAATTTACACAAACATTTATTTAGTAACTTACACAAACATGCACATTTATAATTACAAAATATTTGTATATGATTATAAATATTTTTAAAATCTCGTAGTTTCTGAAAAAATACAGATTATCCCGAACGAATATTAAAAGATAATTTAATATTCGTCAGAGAAAGATAATTTTTATTAATTTGATTGATAAGTTATTATTAATTTTTAAAGTTTCACATGTTATTTATAATTTTTCATAAGTTATTTAATTTTTAACAGCTAAATTAAAATTGTGAATAGCAACTTAAATATGTGTTTACGGAATGGAATATGAAGGCAGCCCTTTTGAAAAGTGAATTTAAATCTCCATCGACCATTTTTGAATATCAAACGTGTGTTTATCTCCTTGATACCAACACATACAAAACAACAGCGGGAAGGAAAGAAAAAGCGATTTATTTACTTGATAACATTTTACAACCATATTATCAGTTAAAAACATCGAGTTTGGTATATATGCGCAGTAAACGCCCATAAAAGAGTGATCATGGCGTTGTCATGAATTCCAATAAAATTTCTGTGAATCTTATTTCTCCACATTCTCCTCGTCCTGGTCTATCTCTAGGGGGATGGCCAGTTGTATTGGGGGAGCAATTATTTTCTCGTCGCAGCTTAGATGGTAGGTTCTTTCTATCCCATCATGACAAGGAATCAGCTTTAGGACGATGGCTTGTTTCCACACCTGTCGAGGACGATGTTCCTCTTCAAGAAGGACCACATCACCTTCTCGTATTTTGGGTAGCTTATTCGTGTTTCGTACCTCATGATAGTTTCTTAAATTAAGTAGATATTCTTTCGACAATCGACGCCAGAATAAATACAATAAGACTTGCTGTTTTTTCCAAAGTTCGGTTAATGCAACACTTTTCGCTTCAGCGCTGGTTGAAATTGTAGTTAACTTTTGACGTATAATAAAATGCGCTGGAGTTAAGGCTTCGACTTCATCATCCATTCCGTTGTTGTATACAATTGGACTGCTATTAAAAGCAACTTCAATTCCAATTAACACTGTAGATAAGCTTTCTTCTTCCAGGCAATATTTTCCAGCACATTTACACAAGCAACTTTTTACAGTACCTATCATTCTCTCCCACCAAGCCACTCGTGGATCTATGAACTTCAAAGAGATGCCGTGCTTCAGAATAAAATCGTTGGACCTCTGAGAAGTTTCCAAATTTCAGTAACTTCTCTATTGGTCGCATGGAATGCTGTAGCGCCAACAGAATATATTACATGAAGTAGTCTTCGGCGTCCGACAAACCTCTGAAGTGACATAAGGAACTTATCAATCGAGAGATTTGAGACTAGTTCCAAATGCAATGCTCTTGTAATGCCACAAGTGAAAAGGGCGATATAAGCTTTTCCTACCGATTGATATTTGCGAACATACAATGGCCTTGCAAAATTAATTCCGGTTACATGAAAGGGCTTCGTTACATTCACTCGATCTTCTGGAAGGGGTGATTTAATCTGTTCTCTTTTCTTTGGCTTAAAAATTTTGCGAGGCAAAGATTCATGAAGAAATTTCTTGATTCATTGGCGTCCTCGTATGATCCAAAATTCCGATCAGAGTTCTGAAAGTGTGATACTTACTCCTACATGATGCAAGCGTAAGTGGGTGCAGAGTATAAGAAGCTTCGTAAATATGTCAGATCCATCCAACAGCAAAGGATGTTTTTCAGAAGATAAAAGTTTCGAAAACTGTAAACTTTTTTCTAGACGTAAAAGAAATTTAGAAGAACTAGGTTAGCTATCAAGCGAAAAATATAAACAGTAGTTCATAATAGCTTCCTATAGTAGCTGAATCTTGAAAAGTCGATAACGCTTTTATGTGTAGAAATATGCATAATCTCTGTTCCTTGTCTTCGTGCTTCTGGAAGTATTCTCTTTATATTAATGTCGTCTGCAGACCAAGTTTCTGAGGGTTCAAGCAAAACTGCCGGTCCATTCAACCAAGGAGTATGATTCTGTAAATTAGCTGACAATATTCCTCAGAAAATAACATCGGCAGGATTGAGTTTTTCTGAATAATGTCTCCATTGTGTAGGATTCATATACTTCTGTATTTCAGTAACTCGACTGCAAACAAATGTTTTCCATTTATTCGGATTACTTCTAAACCACCCAAGAGAAACAATGGCATCAGTCCAAAGTATCGCAGTCTAAATAAAACTCCTTTCCAACGTAATGAAGAATCCTAGCCCATAATAATGTCGCTAGTAATTCAAGTCGTGGAAAATTTACTCTTTTCGAGGGAGCAAATCTATTGCGGCTACAGGTTAAAGTACGAACCCCTTTTAATCTTCTTTTCAACTCACATATAATACTACTCCGTAAACACGGTTGGGTGTATCACAGAAAACGTGAATGACGTAGTTTCCTTTAGCTATTCCAATCCAACAAGTGACATTCAGCTTTGCCAAGTAAGGTAATTCTCATATCCAGTTTCTAAACTTATCAGCTATGCCAGAAGTATCGCTTTGAATCTTCTCTCTTCTTCCCAAAATCCTTAAATATGAGGGTTGTAAATAAAGTAATGGCAGCATAGATAGTAAAAAAATTATGATGAACTTACAAATAAAATTGCATTACATTCCTTCAATATAATCACTAGCAAAATTTTGTACCTTTTGCAAAATGTCAGAAAGCCTTAGTATACCATTGGCAATGTGTTTTTTCTTGATGAGAGCAACAGAGCGTCCCTATCATTCTCCATTTCTTCATTATGCACCACACCGTTTGATGACTGAGACCAATTTCTACGGATAATTCCCGAACAGTCCATAGACGGTCTATTGAAAGGAGACCACTCAATATGTCAATCTGATGTTGAGGAATGGACGGCCAATCTGTGCGGTGCAAATCCGCAGACTCATTCGGACCCGCACGAAACGCTTTGACCCATCGTGCAACCGTCCTATACGATAACGCTCAAGCCACAGTCCTCGCGTAATCCGTAATAACATTCAGATACATTTTTGCCGCCGTCAATCTCGATTTTAATCCACGACCACTGATCACCTTTTGTAAGCATTCTTTAAAGCTTAAAAAATGACACTCTTCACTTCAACGCCGCAGAGCAACTGCCCTTCCAACTGGATCTACTGTTGTATGCAATTTACACAACGGCAACAGCACCACTTCACGGTTCCCATATCCTGTTCGCGCAAGCCCGATCTTCTGCGACTTTCTGGAATGCGTTGCCATTTCTTTATTTGCAACACTCGTATAAGGAAAGGCGTGAGGGAGGTCCCCTATTTCGTTATTGTTTAGAAAAGCCTCAGAAAACTTGCTTGAGCGGGTTCCCGGGAGGACTATAAAAAAGACTAAATATTTTAAGTATTCGTCTTCGTCTTTTTAATTCTTGCTTGAATGCAAGGAAGAATATAAGCAACAATTAAAAAATGCCATGATAGTTTTTAATAAACCGAAAAAGAAAGTAACAATGTCATTTTTATTTTCTGACCTTAGAGACATTAAATAAACATTTTCCATCACGGTGCCCCCACAAGACACCCCTTGCTACGCCTCTGCTTGAAACATGCTCGCTGTGCAATTTTCTTCTATTAGTTCCAAGAAGGACGTTTAAATTGTATTCGTAACTTGTGATGTATTTAAGAAGTCATAATCGAATCATATGGTTAGTTCTGTCACATTCGAACTCCTATTTTATTAACCGACATTTCGTCCCGATTTTCATCCCAATTTTTATTTTATTCTAGTAATTTGAAAGTAAACAATTCGAAAAAAAAATGTTATAGCTTGTAAACAAATAAACAGCGTTTGTTTATTGAAGTAACGAAAAAAAAAATTCTCGACTTACTACTTTTTCAGTTGGCATATGTTTCCACTTAAAATAACGATTTTTCATGCAAGTGATTTCCACAAATTTGTTTTTTTAGCATCATGATTGCTTTCCGATTAATCGCATTGATTACCTAATTACATATATCACGCTAGAATCACTCCAGAAAATCGAGAGATACTGAAAATAGCTATATTCTAAGGAGAGAGGGAAACAATACAGCGAATCTCTAAAATGGGGGCGTGGTGACAAATCATCATTCGTATTTACAGTAAATTTTTCTTGGACCGGCCCTGAGTGAAAGAGAAGAGATGCTGCAAGTAGTCTTATTCACTTGAACTTTGTGTAAGCACTACACAATGTAAATCATCTATTGAGGTAAGCCTGGACAAAACCCATTGAGGTAGTTAAAGGAGTATTTCAGTGTCAAAATTTTACCAATGAGAAAGTATGTTTAGTATCGCCAATGCTTACTTTTTCTTAAATAGAACTCCAAAGAAATGACTGGAAAACAATGAAGATGCACTCACATCACATTAAACACTTTTACTTAACTTGTTTCATATTTGTTAAGATAGAATTATTTAATAGACTTTTCCTTCCTTTCCTTATATGCTAGAGTTATGAAATTTTGTATACTTGTGTGTTGTCGACGACAATTCACCTGTAATATTTTCAGAACTCAATTATTATTTACTCTATTAATTTGATTGAATTTTTATACCGTACTAATTACAACTTCTGGTAGTGAATATGAGAAAAAAATTTTTTGAAAATTCCAGATATTTATAAAATTCAACTATAAATTAAAGTCTAAAAAGGACATAACAATTTAAATGAAAAATACTAACTCTAATAAAAGCGTATTTTTAAAGACTGTTTTCCAGTTAAAAATAAGCAACTCCCTGGCCGTCCAGTTGCAGTTGATGATGACCAAAGCTAGTCAAAATTCTATATTGATCGCCATAGCACATTAAGTGAGATCACGCAGAAAAATGATGTGTCACTTACATGCATTTAAAGGCGTTTTAATCAAATAGACTGCAAAAGAAAATCGTTTTATAGATTCCGAATGAACTGAGAGGAGTTCTCTTAAGATAGCGCACAGACATCAACGATTTGCTCATGAAATGCAACGAAATTCATCCACTTTTAAAACGAAAATTAACCATTTCGACGATGAAAGATGGGTTGTTTACAATAATATGAGAAAATTTTTTTTTTTTTTTTTTTTTTTTTTTTTTTTTTTTTTTTTTTTTTTGGTTATCTTCAAAAAAATTTCATGTCGCGACAAAACATTGTGCATTCAACTACTAAACAAACTAAAAAATGAAATTAAAGAAAAACAACCAGCATTGACAAATAGAGGACATAGTGTGTTCACCATGATAATGTGAGGCCATTCACATTTGTGGCCACTTGGTAAAAATTATTGCATAATATTTGAGATC
>BGPR01044609.1:0-12561 GCA_013235015.1 Araneus ventricosus | reverse complement strand
ATGGATTCGTGAAATGGACTCGTCCGCCTTCTCCCCTTTTCTCCTCACAGTTGGTGGTCGAAAGCCCACTGGGGCGTGACCCTCGGGTAGAGACTGGGGTCGCTAGTTGAATGATACAGTCCTGGATGAGAACATAATGGGATTTGTTACCACGATAGTAGGGGTTTTTAATATTTTAGTTTTTAATGTCATTTTGCTCAATATATTCAAACAATTCATTTAATTATAAAATAATGTGGAGCACAGTAGTCAGGAAATGAAATTTGCCATGGATATTTATATTCTTTTTACTAGCTATTTGATAAACTTTTGGATTGTAATTCTTCACAATTCTTTTTCACAAAAATGGTATCCCTTTTAAGAGAGATAAATTAACCTGTTGCATCCTAAATTGGTAACCTTCAGAAATGATTAAGAATAAAAAGGGAATATTTAGAACATCCCTTTCGGAATTCAGTTGTGTCCTGTTCAATCCACACTGAACAAGGGAAAATAGGCTCCTTTACAAAGCAAGGCTCCCAATTATATAGCAAAATCTCTCTGACATATGTTCCAGTAAATTTACCAATCCTTACTAGATAAATGATTCTAAAAAAGACCGTAAAGGCCAAATGTAGCGTTTTCTTTTCTTGGTCATTTTTAACACTAATTATAGTGACATTCGGTGATTTATTTGATGGTACATTTTGTAATGATAATGCAACAGGTTAACAGTCTTCTTTTCACATAGAGAGACATATGTTTCTGTATGAAAAACACACGCTTCTTTCTTAGACTAGGGGAGAAATATAAACAATTTTAAGTGAATTTATTTTTGAAGAAAGCGCAAATGTTTGTAAGAAATAAAATAGAATTGCGAACGTCTATATTTCCTTTGTACGAAAAAAGATAAACTGAAAAACTGAGAGTACTGTAAGTGATTTATATATAAGAGTATAACATATAGATGGAATATAGTAAATGGATTTAACTAACAAAACTGATACACCATTCATTATATCTCACGATAGTTTATTCGAGATTAAAGTCTTTGTGATTAATTGAATTTCAACTAGTATTTTTAATACCTAATTTATAAGAAAATAATTTTTTATTAAATAAAAAGAATATAAAATAAAGTAACTTATCAGCAATATAAGCAGCAAACTCAGAAAGTAATGAATCTACTGTGATAGATTCGGTGGGTTTTATCATATTTTAAAATTGTTTGAGGTAAAATATTTTAGTCGAAGCTATTTTTATTTTTTCCTAAATGTTTATTTCGGCGGTAAAAATTCAGTAAAGTTTTTGATTTTTTTTTGAGATTTGCTAAAATTTAATGAATTGACTAAATAATGTTTCCGACAATTTCCAATTTTCCAAATCCTAAATCAGTTTGGAAAGCTTTTCGAGTGAATGTGTTTTAATTATTGGTCCCTCAAATGTCACGTAGAAAAACATCCATCCTTACCTTTTTCTAAAAAATGAAGTTAAATCACTGATATATGATTTTATAATATGACTCCTTATCGCTTAGAAATAAAATTTAATATAATTATTTAACATGTTATTGACCAAACCATTTACAGCATTGTTTTAAGAAGAAAAACAAATTTAATAAAAACAATTTTTAAATGTACACTTTTCTTTAGTTGTATATAAGGGAAAAAGCATTTTATTTTAATTATTCCTTACTGATTGATCTTTTTAATTCATTATTATAAATATTATGTAATCTTGAAATAATTTTAATACAAATTTGCAATTATGAAACGCCTCTTGTAAGAAATTGAAATTTAGTTCAGTTAATCGATTAATTTATAATTAAGTTATAAAAATATAAAAATTGTTGTATTGTCATCGAGAAGAAAAATTACAAGAAATTTTAGAAATCAAGTACAATACCAATAAAATTTAGCACAGCTTGCGAGTGTTCTGTTTTTGTTTGTTATATTTAAAATCTTGAATCCTTCAATCAAGCCCAGTGAATCAAAAAATTGCATATTCATGAGTAAATCATTTTAATTATATTTCTGGAGTAAAAGTTAACCCGTTTTAAACGAATCATTGTTAATCTATTAACGTTCAAAATGATATTTGTCTTCATTACAAGAAATTCGAAGAAAAACCTACTCTAATAAATGAATTTCTAAGACATTTAAATTTTTATACAGTATTCTTAGCTTTAATATTTTTCATTCAAATAAACACAGATTTGGTAAAAAATATAACAGGTTAAAATTATTTCGGAATCTTATTTTGAAAGTTCAGCGTGTAATTCTTTCTGTAAACATTTCAAGCTTCCCGCAGGCGAAATCAATTCATCACTGTCAGCCATGAATAGCAGACGTTTCCCCTCCCCGAGGAAACCCTTGTGGAAACTCCGCTTTACTACCCAAACCCCTAGTTTGACCCTTGCCCGCCCGAAAATCCGCCTGGCTCGTATAGAACCTACCAAGCCGGCTGGGGCGGGTGTCGTAGTGAGAGTGTTAAAACCATCACCATTCCTCGTCTTGAGTTGCTGGCTGCAACGGTGGGAGCACGATTGTGCAGATCTGTACTCAGCGCACTCCAGTGGGACATTGTCAATACTCATTACTGGACTGATTCCGCCACTGTGTTAGGTTGGATTCAGCGCGAAGAACTTTGGTCAGTTTTTGTCAATAACAGAGTTCAAGAGATAAGAAAACTGACTGATCCAACCTTGTGGAAGCATCTTCCAGGAGCACAAAGTCCTGCTGACTTACCTTCAAGAGGGTCTTCTGCTCACCAACTCTCATGCAGTAGATGGTGGGAGGGAATGTGTTATTTGCTTAAGACACGCCAAAAGAAATGTGACTACCCCCTCTGCATCACTCCCAGTAAATAGAATAAAAGATGTTGCAGTTTTTGAGATCATCTGTTTTGATTTAGCTGGACCACTGTATTTAAAAGGAGGGAGTAAAGCGTGGATTTGCATATATACGTGTGCTGTTTTCAGAGCTGTGCATCTCGAACTTCTTTCATCATTAACTACTGAAGACTAACTTCAAAGTTTTCGCAGATTCATCGCAAGAAGGGGAAGACATCAATTGTGTGCTGTGACAATGGAAGCAATTTTATTGGTGCTTCAAATTATTTGAAATCGGTCAACTGGATTGAGATTGCACAATTTAGCAGTATACGAAGAATACGATGGCTTTTCAATCCTCCTACTGTCTCTTGGTGAGGTGGTTTCTGGGAAAGATTAGTTGGTGTGATGAAGCAAATTCTAAGAAGAGTTCTGGGAAAAGCCTTTTTATCTTACGAAGAAATGGTCACTGTCTTATGTGATACAGAGTCGGTTATAAATTCTAGACCGCTTAGTCATGTGTCAGAAAGGGATTCTGAACTGATACATTTGTCACCTAACTCATTTTTGCAGGATTTCCGGCAAATGGGTGTTCCTGATTTAGATCCAGTAGATGAAGTTGTTCTCAACAAAAGAATAAAATATCGCCAACAGTTAATAACTGATATCCGGAAAAGATTTAGGTCTGAATATTTGGGACTTTTGATTCAAAGAAATGAGCACAAGAAACATGGACGAGAAATTAAACTTGGCGAAGTTGTGCTCATTGGAAGTGATAATGTGAAATGTACTGACTGGCCTTTAGGTTTCGTTATTGAATTGTTACCTGGAAAATATGGTGTTACGAGACTAGTAAGATTGCGAACACCTAAAGGAAAACTTTTACGACCAGTACAGAGAATTTTCCCTCTTGAAGTTTCTTCATCCTGGTTTAAAGAGTGTCAAAAGGAAACAACGCATGAAAATGCTAACAACGAGGTTTCCAGTGAATCTTTTAGGAATGACACTGCACCTGTTGCTTTAAAAACTAAAAGAGGGAGGACCGTGAAAAAACCCCTAAAGCTGGACTTGTAAATATTTCTTTTACTTTTTGAACTTGAAAAGTTATACTTTCAATATAAAATCTTAAAATTTATAGTGTTGGTATATAATAATTATAGTATATTTGAAATGTATAGTTCTTGTGTGTTATTCTTTGAACATTTTTTGTTTGTGTTTCACTTCCTGTTTCTACGAATAAATATCTTGAATGGAAGAATGACTGGTTATTTCCGTATTATGAATTGTTTTAAAGCCACGATTTTTTTTAAAAAGATGATTTTGTTAAGCAATTGCAGTCATTGATACGCTGCTAGCGTAATGAGTTATTTCTTTGCATAACGGATAACAGAACACTCAGATCAACAAGACGACTTATTACGGATCGAATGATTTCTAATAGACATGTACCACATCATTCATCATGCTGAGTGACCTTGATCTCAGCTGACAGAATTTGTGATGGAAGATGTCCAGGAAAATTTGGTAAAGCGATACATAAAAAGATAGCAATTGTATATAGGTTTATGATGAAATGGAAATCGTCGTAAATCTGTACATCATTGTCATATATACATCATTATCATGTTGAGTACTTTTTCAACTTTCTCAAACATAAATATTGATTACTCATACTGTGTTATATTTCAATATTAGAGAGTTGGGACAAATAAAAAACTGGTAAATGTTTATTGCATTTGAATCAAAGCTTGGAAATCTCATTTTTTGTAGTTCTAAATTTGGTTCTTTTTCATAGCACCTCTTTTTTGAATTTTCACAACTTTGAAAGTTTTACTTTAAACAAAAGGATTTGTTTGAGGCGAAGTTTTTTAAGAGGATCATAAGTAATTTTGAAACAACAACGTTCTGTGTAAAAGATATTTACCGTTATTAAAATAATTGTAATTGATTCAGTCGGCATGTCTTATATGTGTAGAATTATGAAGATGGAAATTTTCAGAAATTTAAGGAAGGCCATTAACCAGATGAAGCATTCAAAATGTTTTTATGGAAG
Organism: Araneus ventricosus; assembly: GCA_013235015.1. Classification (NCBI taxonomy): domain Eukaryota; kingdom Metazoa; phylum Arthropoda; class Arachnida; order Araneae; family Araneidae; genus Araneus; species Araneus ventricosus. The sequence continues at coordinate 7,699 of BGPR01044609.1, read as the reverse complement.
TCTGAATCAAATTTTAAAAAAAAATTATTATGCCCTATCTATCTTAATTCGAGAGTAAATCCTTTCTTCTATAAACCCAGGTATCACAACCTTTTGTCCGATATTGTACAATATTATTCGACATTATGTAATATTATATGATATTTACAATATTATACAATACTGCGAATACTGTTCAATATCGTACAATATTATACAACATCCTTGTGCTACTGGGGAAGTGAGATTAAAAAGACGTTGGCAAACTTTTAGGGTAAGTCAGGCATACGATAAGCATCCAGAATCGCATAAGAGCATAGATGCGCAAACGCCATCTAGTGGCAGCAGTCGACATTTAAAATAAAAGAGCTCTGAACAATAGCCGATATCTTTCTGAACCTTAACGGTATTGAACTTCAATTTCTATATAAGTTGTGGCTATGTATTCGGCTCTGAAGTTGTGAAAGCAAAATTATGCTACCTTTCGGGCATGTGAAGTAAAAAATTATTTACTAAAAATGCTAATATCTCATTTACTATTCAGCGTATTAACATGAAATTTTGATGCAATACATTTCACTATATTGTTACGTAAACTGTAAGTTTCATACAATTCCAAAGAAAACTCTGCAAGTTATAAGCAAAAAAACATGCGAAAACTTTTTTATTTTTTTAAAATAAACCTTTATATACGTAATCTACTTTAATCAAGAAGGAAGTGCTACTTAATAATTACAAACCTTTGCTTAAGAAACTGAAAAGAATCAGACGAAAGTAGATTTTTATAACAAGATTAACGTAATTCTACTCTTCACTTCGGTAATGGAAATAAAATTACTACTTTGCGGTTTTGAAATATCGATTCTATGATTGATTACCGATTGTACCATTTAACTAGATCTTTTCCCACTAGGAAAGTGATCCAAATCCTTTTAATTTGACTACCAATTAACTGTCATTCTTCAAGAAATCTCCTCCTAACGTAACTTTCAATTAAATCTGAAACCAAAATCATGTTGCAATTTAGTAAGTTTCTGAAGTATATATCAAGATATGCATAAAAGAATAAATTGAAATTAAACACAACCAATATTTCAGGGGAAGAATACATATGATCCCCAAAGTTGGGCAGTTTTTGGTTAAGTAACATTCGCAACATACAATAATTAAACTTAAAGCTAATGCAATCTAAAAAAAGAAATGTGTAATTCTGTGATTGCTCTGGTAAACAAGGAGTAAGGCTTTTATTTTTGATAGACGACATTACTTTCTCACATCCATATTATTCCCGTTCTTCCACATCTTCCTTTATTCTTCGTCAAAAGTTTCAGAGAAATTTCATAGTCAAAAGTTATATATTCATTCACAATCAGTAAGAAATAATGTGAAATAGTGGTATTTAAAAGATTGACTAGCAATGCCGATGACATTGATTTGACAACTCACTGTAAAAAAAAGTGTTATAACGAAATTCGTCCGGTTTGTGAACGGTGAAAACAGTTCAACAAGCCGGATAAAGACGTTTTATTCTCGAATATTCCGGGAATCACGAATCACAGGTGACAGCAAAAACAGCACTGGCACAGATTAGCAACACAAACAGACAAAAATTCACTAATAAGAATAGCAACAGCACTTTCAATACCGCTATTCGTCTAACAGCTTACTAGCTCGCACAACGGATAAAATTTCAAAGAGAGATTCACAAGACGTTCTCACTCCAAAGGCGATCCCAGTCGATCAACACACACTCTTCTTCTGTGATCCGAGCACGGTTGTTTTATAGTCTCACCGACAGGCCATGACGTCACATGGAAAAATCCGGATAAATCTACATCTCGGCCCCCTAATAGAGATATCAAGAAAATTCCAGTACTTTTAAGATCCCACAATTCGTCGCCAAATTCGGGGTGGATTACTCCATTCCCCTGTAGAACTCTCTTCCCAACCATAAGACTAACATTGCTGGGAAACGACGTTCCATGTTCGTAATACTATTTGTATTTTGGGATGAGACCACAATAATGAATATTCTATGATATGACTCATTTTTAATGAAACTCTCTCTTATACCAATGAATTCTATTTTAATTGACAATAAGTAGCAAGTAGTAGTAAGACAATAAGAAATTGGGATTAATTTTAAGTAAATGATCCTAATCCCTATAGTCGTAAGAGACAATTCATAAAATTTTCCAATGTTACTCTCAGATGCAATATCTAAAGATGTTCACTTGTATTTTATCCCTTAAAATGAAATAAAAATCATCAATATCATTATTATATCCAATTAATTTTTTGGAGTTTCAAATGGTTATACAAGGTCTGTAATTAAGCTACGGGTTTGTTGCAGGAAATTTGAATGTAAGGATGTGTCATCACTTCAAGATCTCTAGATTTCTTATATGTGTTTAAAAAAGCTTTTAAACACATTTCTTTAAATTCACTTGTTTCAACTTTGCAAATAATATGGATTTTTGTAATCGATTTTCCACTCACTTCCTTATAGACAATTATATTTTTTCGTTGATAGTCGACTCCATTAGATGATATTCGAAAAGAGTTCACTTAAGAATTTCTATTCGCACATTAATTTCTTTTTTGATGACACATTATTTTTATTTTAAGAACATGACTATCAGTTAATAGATTAATTAAATTAAAATTTTATTCCGATCAAGCGGATCCATCTACTACTAAATTTATGAAAAATTAATTTCAAGATTCAATAATAATTAGAATAAATTATGAATAAAAGACCAAAAAGTATAAAATATTTAAAATAATATAATTTATACTCTTAGTAAGTATATCAACAAAAGATTGTTTTTAAAAATTGTTTTCTGCTTTTTCTTGCCTTGACATTTACATCAAGCGCTAATTTTCGCATCAAACGGAAGAAAGAAAAAAGAACTGAAAGGGGAAACGACGGCACTTCTCAAATTAATAATTGTATCAATTTCTGTAAAAATTCAAAGCTTGTATGATGGCTGGATGATTGATTAAAGAAAAATACTTGATATATTCCTTTTAGATCTGAATTTAACACTAAACAATTAGCATTTAGCCCCTTAAAATAAAAAAAAAGGAAATATTATCGTTCTCATATCTAAACATGATTGTAAGAATTTTAAACATTACTTCAAAGTCTTTTATTGAGCTACAGATTTTTCACAGGAAATTTCATTGCAGTACTTTGTCGTCTACTCCACTTTCCTCGGAAATTTTTGTTTTTTAAGTCTGACTCCTTCACCGAATTTCAGGTCAAAAGAAAGGGAGCAAAAGAAAACGAAAATCAAGAAGAAAGGAAGAGACGAAAACACTCGCAGCTTTACCTTGTTCATTTCCTTTTAAGTTCAAAATTCCTGCTTTGTTTTGACTCCCCGATATGAGAAAGGTTTTTATGGGCTCTAGCTGTTTGGAAAAAGTGGCGGATGGTGAAGAAATAATATATGTTTCAACAGGTCAACAGCAGATTTTGCTCAGATATTTTTTCTACCTATCCCGTTAGACAGCTTTCACAGAATGATTTCCATAAATTATAGAAAGAAATCAAACTAGCATCGCGCATTGCGGGAAATAAAAAATAATTAAGAACGAGTCTTAAAGAATTTCCAATTTATTTAGGTTAATATATTTATTTCTGGAGTAAAGAAAAAAGGCTTGGAATATGTTTGTTACAATGTTTCTCTTAAAAAGTATCCATTAACTTACTGATAACGAATTTCTAAATTACCAGATATCGTTTCTTCCTTTGCCGAAAACATATCTTCAGAGCAAATATGAATCGTCTTCTATGCTGCTACATGTTTTGTTTAGCTATAATTTATGCAAATAAATATTTAAAATAATAAATAATATATAATTTTCAAACCGCTTGATTCAATACTCATTTTTCAATTAGTCAATCTATATACGTAGAAGAGGAGAGTATCTCTGTGTGTATTTGTTTGTTCGTTTATTGATTCTTTATGCACGTTCACATCTTTACACTTATGACGACCAAATTTGTCGCAGTGATGGATTGGGACAAGAGGGAGCTAACGCCGTAAAAATTATTTTAAAATTCAAAATAGATTTTTATTTATTTAATTAAATATGGAAAATTGAGCTTTTAGACATTTTTCACCAATAACTTCTGAAATACTTATGGTACGAAAATTATTTTTACATCACCTTCAAAAGCAATTGCCTTTTTAATAATACCAATTTAACTGTTGTGCAATATTTTCTCGAACGATAATTAACGTTTCAATGTTCATTTTAAACTCAATTTGCAAGAATGCTTTTATTGTTATAAAATAAAATTCAAACGAATTTATTGTTTTATTAAATCCTTTATTTACGTGTTTTTACCACTGTCATATCTAAGAAAATAATACTTTTTTTATGAAGGTAGATTTTTACTTTCTCGTATACGAAATTTACAAAGAGAAAGTATTGCAATCGTCAAAAAATTCCAACTCGAGATTTTGACAAATCTCCACGTTTTAGACCTCCCTGAGTCCGAAAAACATATTTTTGGAATCATGTCTGTCTGTCTGTGCTTCTGTCTGTGAACACGATAACTCGAAAACTATTAGAGCTACGGGGATGAAATTTTGTATGTGGTCTTTAAACATAAATTGTAGGTTTCTATCAAATTTGGGACAAAATCCGTCAACGGGAAATCTGTCTGTCTGTAAGTCCGCGGTCATGTGAGCGCTATAACTCAAAAACTTGAATAGCTACACTGTAAAAAATATCCGTTTTTTCCCCGGACTTTTTCCGTATATTTGACGGTTTAAAGCTGTTTTGTTGACAAAACGGTTTTTTACCGTTTTCCGCTCCAGCCATAAATGGTGTAAAACCGTCAGTTCAAATTCTATTTTTCGTCATATGGTATTGCTTTCCGTACGATAACTTTCCCTTTTCTTAAATGTAATTTTATTGCATTCATTTCATGTTTTTAATAGGGTTCCATCTCCGCTATTGTTTATACATGTTGCAGTAACCTGTTGTCACTCATGAAAGCTAACCTTAAAACACGTGTTCTGGCAATAGTTGATTTTTACACCACTAGGTGGCGCCACTAGAGCTATAGTGACTTTAAAACTCAAATAGATTATTTTTACTTAATTTTATGAAGTCTCCGGTGGTCTAGTGGTTAGAGTGACTGCCTTTTATTTCTATGAACGAGGTTTCGATCCCCGGCTCGGAGGAGTTAGAAGTTTTGTCACTATCTTGCATCGAAATCGTCCAAGTAAGTTCAATTAAAAATTATATTGATTAAACTAATTGAAATTAATAATTAAGCCTTGATTAATTAATATTCCTAATTGATAATACACATCAGCACATTTCAACTCGAACAGAAGGAGAAAAACAGCTCAACTCAGTCGATGGCGTCACTTACTTCGATGACTTAATTTTTACGGAGAAAACTTGATTTCATATGGTAAAAAACCGTTGTGACTACGGATTTACTTCGTAACTTTTACGGTTTCGCACAACCAACCCAGCTGCCAGTTTAAAACCGTAACTTTTACGGTATTTTTTTTACAGTGTAGATGGATAAAATTTGGTACACAGTTTTATCGTCATGAATGTATGTCCGTATACAATTTTGGGCCAAATCCGTCGAAAAGGGGCGTTTAAATCGCATATTCAATTTCATTTAATCCGATACTTATGCGCAAAGTACTGATAGCAATCTGTTATTGTTGTGAATTTTATTGACAACAATAAATAATGTTTTCAAATATAAACTGTAACAATTTTTTTATTGTTGTAAATAAAATTCAAACCGATCTCATTATTTCAGCAAATCTTTTATTTACGCGTTTTTGCAATTGTTACGGTTGTGATAGTATAGATTGTTTTCTTGGGAATTCAATTCCAAAGCAGAATTTTCGCTTTAGTATTCATTGCATTGCCTATTTTATCGCACCTGCTTCAAAGTAATATTTTTTTTGAAACGTGGTAACAGATATTTGATTTCAAGTTTGTTTGGTTGTTTCACTTTCTCGTATACGAAGTATACAGACAGAAAGTATTGCAATCGTCAAAAAAAAAATGAACTCGAGATTTTGACGAATCTCCACTAAGAAAGTATACGAGAAAGTTTAGGGGAGACCACTCCCGCTGGTTTACTTCCGCTGTTATTTCGTAGCATGCACTTAACTTTCGTTTTTATTTTGTAGCTTTTGATTTGCACTCAAATATTGTACAGTTTGACTTTATTTATAGTATTAATAGAGTATTTATATATAGAGTTTTTATCCTCTAACTCAGGTTTAAAGTATTCTGAAATGTTTGAGAATTCTTCTTCAGCGAAACTCTTTGGAGTGAGAACTGTTCTCTAACGATTTTGACTTTCTTTATTTGATTTATAAAACATTTTATTTAGAAGCTTCGCAGTAACCATGTTATACAGTATAAGTATATTTATACATTGTGAAACCGTAGTAGTTATTTAACTATATATTGTTTAAAATAGATGTTCTTTTTTGAATTTTCTCGCATTCATTCAGACCATACTGTTATAAGGTGATAAAAAGGCTATATTTGAAAGTTTTAATTCAACAAGAAAAGATTCAAAGAAGATTTACGTTTTTAGGAAAAGTTGGTGACAATACTTTTAGGGGGGGGGGAACAGGAGGCTGTTTTATGAAAATATATGGATCTCGAGCAACGCCGGGTTTTCAGCTAATTATACATAATTTTATTTTTATTATTCATAGAAAATTCATTCATTCATTTTATTATTCATGGGAAATAGGTAATGTATTCATGGTAAATGTAATTTCTAGAGGGCCTAAGTCTAGGTAAAGTTAAATTCACATGATTGATAGAGGCGAGATTTATTTATGTAGATGCTGAGGCAGTCGGCACATACAACTATTGACGATCAAGTGCGACGTGTTAACCTGTACGATACTGCCTTACTCGGCTTCCGATCTATCATACCTGTATTCACAAAAATCATAAGTATTCCATCGCATGTGTGACTGGTGACGAAGTCGAATCAAGACTACTCGTTAATAAAATAACAAATTTAATGAAACAATTAAATTAATTAAAATACTAAATCATAAAATCATTATACAGCTAATCAAATAATACAAACAAGGAAAAGCAGAGCAAAGCAATCAGTGCTTATATACAGCAACAGGCTCGACGCTATTGGTTGATAGGCGACATCACAAAGAGAGCGGATCCGATCTGCATAAAATCGCAATTCAGGATGTTGCCAGATGCCGCCACACATTCATTCATTCATTTTATTATTCATGGGAAATAGGAAAAAAGATGCTTGCGTTACACGAACAAATAAAGGAACAATTAGGAAGTATTTTGAATAGGAAGTTCATTTGATTAATATGATGACTATGACATAATAATAAGGGAAACATAATATATATTATTCAGCCGATCATTATAATGGCTTTTGAACACATCCTGCAATTCCTTGTGGAAATTAAATGATGAATTTGATTTCCCATCAAGATAACTATTAATGAAAAAATTTAGATTTTTCCATTCATTAAAATTATTAATGAACCGACCACGATAATTATTAATGAAAATTTAAATTTTTCCTTTACGTATTACATCATCTACACAGTTATTATTTACCTTTCTCTGATTTCTTTTTATCAGTAAACAGGATTAATGATAAAATAGCAGAAAAAACCTACAATTTCCTTTCAATATCTAGTTTTTACTTCCAAAGGAAAAA
>BGPR01044608.1:0-12561 GCA_013235015.1 Araneus ventricosus | reverse complement strand
ATTTTTCCCATTTTCTTTCATCTTAATGTGTTTTAATTTTTATTGAAATAGGATTTCTGTTGTTTGATTGTATCTTAATTGGTTAGTTGATTTTAGACAATATTGTTGATGCAATCACTGGATGCTGCGTCATTGCACGCAAAAGGTATATTGTTATCGATATTGTTTACTTCTTCTGTTTCTTCTGTATTTTCTTTTTTGTAATTAAATATCTTTTAATACTTAATAGTGTATATCTTTTTAAGTGCAAATATATTCGAGATCTTTCAAATTACTAACAAAAATTTAAGTATTTAAAATTAGTATTTTTAGTCCACAATCGGTATACGGATGCGGTACTTTAAACCAAGTATTATTTTACGTCCAAGCAGTACTTACGAATGCAAGAAAGTTTTAAATAACACAAGTGAAAAAACATGATTAAGGATTTAAATTTGAATAAACGAATACAATAAAGACTTCAATGTTATTAACATAATAGATAGCTAGTGCTCATTTGCGCTTGAATCCATCTAGTTTAGCATCTTAGATCGGAAACTATGCATGCTTTTAACAAAATTTATGCGCGCAATATCCCAAAAAGCCATAAAAGTAAATTAATGCTCCAATAAATCAAGCGAAATCCTTAGAACGTAAATGAATAATTCTATTGCAATTATTCTCAACTAAAAGCGTAAAGTGATGCTCGAATAAAGAAAGGTTTAGCTCAATGTACTTCATTACCATTTCGATACAGCAGGGGAACTTTACTTTCATCACTGATTACATTTTTTGAACATGCTTTACTCCTTCATAAAAAGCAATTTATTAACTTTATATGAAGTTTATTGAAAAGCTAGATGAAGATTTCTTCTTTTTTTCACTAGTTATTTACTTCCTTTCTAAACATAAGTTCACACCTTCAGAAAATAATTAATAACTGTTAAAATGCAACACAAAATCTAGTGACCGTAATGGAGTGCTTTTTTTCTCTCGAGTTTTCTTCTATAAGGTAGAAAAAAATTAATATTTTTTTCGCTAATACAAAGAAAGTATAGAAATTTCTTTCATTTAACGTTTTATGAAAAAAAACTGGTTCTTCGAAGTATGAAAAAAAGAGTTCTTTACAGTAATTTTATCCGTCTTAGACGTTATATTAAATTAATTTCGACGTTTTACTACATGTGCAGCTATTAATAAAGGGATTTAAAAGACTTGCTAACGTTTCTCACGTGATTTATGATACAGCCAGATTCTTACTTCGCAATTAGGAATTTATTTTTTACCTCCTCAGGCTCGAATGGTTAGGAGTATTAAAAAAAATTACCGCTCAGACGATGACGGATTATCATAAGTATAGGTACAGGTACGAGTTCATTAAAATATTTTCTGAAAGACTAAGTTTCCTGTTTCTTAAACGGATGGTTGGGAAGTTTAGGCACAAATGAAGTAGGTTTTATTCAGGATACAGAGTAGATTCATTAAAGTTATCATTAATTTTCAATAGCTGATAGCAATTTCCAGCAGTGAATTTTCGTGTTTGTTGAAATAATGTATTTCGAAAGATAGGAAATTGCTTAGCGTCCTCATCAACTGTAATTAACAAAGATTTTATATTTTGTATCTTATTTTTTTCTGCTAGATTTTATCTTTTTTTCCGGCAATTTTTTAAGCAACATAAAAACTACATCTGATTTCAGTATGTAATTAAAATTTTGCCCACGCATATAGTATATTTTGCTTCTTTTTTCCCTAAAATCCTTGAGGTACTTATGTTGCCAGTGTGAACCAGTTATATTAGTCAGTGGAATCTGAAGCTGCGTCACAGAACATAAAAGTTTAGTTTAATTATTGATGTCCCATTTTGAAGCAAAACGAGCGTTATTTAGAAACAAACATCAAAATTCCTAACTTTAATCAGGCAACAAGGCAGATATAACATAACACCACTCCATGCCCCTGCAACTGTAACCTTAACATTATCTAAGCAGTGTCGCGGACATGAAGTGGAAGAATAACCAAAATACCCGAAGGCGTGACCTCTCTTTGACCTTGCCAAATTCCCTACACTGTGCCTAATTATAAAACGCAACAAGTTTACAAATGTTGACAGGAGCTATTGCATAAGGAAGGATTGCTATTGTGCGACAATTCTCTACATCGCTGCCTAATTAAAAACGTAACAAGTTTACAAATGTTTACAGGAGGTATTGCATTAGGAAGGATTGCTATTGTGCGACAATTCCTTTACACCGCTGCCTAATTAAAAACGCAGCAAGTTTACAAATGTTGACAGGAGCTATTCCATTAGGAATGATTGCTATTGTGCGTTACATTACACAGATTATGTTTATAAATAAAACTTTGAAAAAACACAAAATTACACAATTGCGCATGAAATAACTGGACAAGAATAAAATGAACATGCAACGGAAAAACTGTAAGATGAGTAAAAAAAATTCCATTCAAAAAATTAAAAAAACGAAAGAATAAAGATTCAAAAAATTAATACAATAATAAAATATGTACACAAAAACAGAGAAATGGGCCGCAAAGAGTTCAAAAAGTTCGATTTTGAAGAAGAGTTAGATGATGGAACTCTAGTTGAAGAAGATGAAACATGGTGGATCTTGGAAGAAAATCCTGAAAGAACACTAAACTAGTTCTGAGTTCATTAGGGGATGATGGGCTGAAAAGGAGGCGAAGTTGAATGTTGAACTGGGGGAAAGAGACTTTCCATCTCGAAAGAAAAAGAATAGTGAGATCAGGAAGAGATGAAGACGTAGGATGGACAGTTGACGTTCGGCTGGTTTTAAATTCCCTCCTAGCAGAACGAAGAGGATGCTCGGTTACAGAAGTTACTATTTGTTGAAACAAGGAAGACAAGTGAAAATGTATCTTCTCTCCAAACCGGCGAGAGTGTTCTCCCCTAAACTTTCTCGTATACTTCCCCCAAAAGGTGCCGTTTCTCCTTCCCCCACGTGGCTAAAAAAATTCGAACCTACTGTTATCCAGAATCCAATGACTATCAGAAGGTTTTTCATTATAGTGATTAAAAAATATCTAGGTAAAGAATTCAAAGAGATGCGTACCGATTAAAACGCATCTATCGCACACTTCTAGGTTTCACTCTTGCCGTCTCAAGGACAAACTGACGTAATTCACTCCTTTCACGAGCTCAGAAGATTGCCTCCGTACGCATGCGCGTGGAGATAGCGGATTGGTTTCAATAGTAAATTATACAGACCGACAGACAGTCAACCCTTTGACGGATTTGGCCCAAAACTTTATACGGACCTACATTCATAACGATAAAACTGTGTACCAAATGTTATCCATCTAGCTATTCAAGGTTTTGAGTTATAGTGTTCACATGACTTCGGACATACAGACAGACTTCCCGTGGACGGATTTTGTCCAAAATTTGATAGAAACCTACAAATTATGTTAAAAGACCACATACCAAATTTCATCTCCGTAGTTCTCACAGTTTTCGAGTTATCGTGTTCACAGACACACAGACAGACATAATTCCAAAATTGTGTTTTTCGGATTCGGGGAGGTCTGAAACGCGGAGATTCGTCAAAATCTCGAGTTCGAATTTTTTGACGATTACAGTACTTTCTCTTTGTATACTTCGTATACGAGAAAGTAAAAAGTCATGCATTTCTAGACATACCACCATTTTGATTATTTGTCATCGGATTTAACATACGCCAGGCCGTGATTTATGGTACAGCCTGATTCTTATTCCGTAATTAGGATTTTTTCTACGCCCCCAGGCATGAAGGGTAAGGAATATAAAAAAATACCGTCCACAGCAGTCGATGACGGATTATCATAAGTATAGGTAGGAGTTATTTATATGTTTCCTAAAAGACTAAGCTTCCTGTTTCTTAATCGAATGGATAAGGAGTTAAAGGCATAAATGAAATAATTTATATTCAATATACAGATATAATTCATTAAAATTGTCATTAATTTCCAATAACGACAAGATTAGAAATTGCTAAGATTTCTTTTCAACTGTAATATATAAAAGATTTCATTTATGTATATACTGCATTTTGTTTTCATCTTTAAATTATATTATTTCATAAAAAGTTTTGATAGAAATACGAAGTTGAGTTGATTAAAGTAGGTAATTAAAATATTCAGACTAATTTCTTTCGGTATATGTAATTTTTGCTGTCGTTTTTTCTTGAGAAATAATCAGATGGCATCCAGTGCGAACCTTAGGTTTATATAGCGAGTGAAAACTCAAATTAAGTCTTGTAACTTTTATTACATTAACTTTCTATTTTGCAAAATAACATGAAGCAACATAATGATTATTTTCAATGAACCTCATAAATATGAACCAAATTCAGATGATAAAGACGACTTTTGAACCAACAGCTTCCTTACCAAACTTTAAAATATTTAAAAAGAATTGCAGCATTAAAATATATTCAAAATTATGAAAAGAATTCTAATCCTGAATGAAAATGAAGAGATAAAAGAGAAAGAAAGAGAGTAAGCCGTATTAGGAAAGCCAGTAATAAAAGTAGATTTTCTGAATTAGTATTTTTTCTTTGTTTTGGTTTATTTACTAATTTCAGAATTCATACTGACCAGTACATTTTTATGAAAATGTACTGATAACGCTATCCCAAATCTGCAGTTTTTAACAGCGTAAATAAGCTTTTATTTACATTACTATATTTATGATATAAAAATAGTTACGTTAGCCATTAAAACCCCGATTTTTTAAAAATTGCTTTTAAAATATTTTTTGATTTTCATTTCTTGATTAAAACATGGGAAAATACTTTTCAAATTTCTATTTTGTTTTAAGTGTGATTTATGGCTAAAAAACAGTTTATTACCAACTGACCAGAATGGGCTTTATTTTGAAAAACAATTCCTTGATAAAATTCTATAATGTCAAAACATTATAGAATTTTATCAAGATTAATTAATAGATTAATTTTAATAACTCATAAGAAATAAGAAATTTCCTTCAACATTGTAGAATAAAATATGGTATTCTCAAGCGTACAAACAAATAAAAAAAGATGGAACCTCGAGTGAAAAACATCAATTTATTTACATTTTTTCATCAGCACTCAGGCTACTATCTTTGTGTTATAAATTGATTTAATAAAAATTTCAGGCTTATTCTCAAGATTTTATAATACAAAATTAAGTGAATTTCTTAAAGGCATCTCTGTTCATTTAACCCTCAGACACCAAGCGAGGCGGTCTAAATATTTTCCCTTAAGAACGACGAAAGCCGGTTTGAGGCGGTTGGCTTCTTTTGAAGGGAGGTAAGGTTCTACAATCAGTAAGAGATCCAATTATTCTTTCCAAGCACAACCCATTTCCGTGCGCTTTAAATGAAGATTATAGCAAAGGGTGGGGTAAATGACCACCCAAGTTGGGAGAGTCTAATTCTTGTCCCAAATAGGGCCGGTTTTAAAGGGTCTAGAAAATAAAAGTCGGCTCGGGACGGAAGAGGTAAGGGTTAATCTCGACTTTGAATACTTTTCTTTTCCCTTAGAGAGCCAAATATCCTTCCTAAATGAATTAGAAAACTTTAACAAGTCGAAACAAAGTTTCATTAAAATATGGAATGAACCATTTAGAACTTGAGTAAAGAATTTATGATATTAGTCTTAGCCGCATTTTAAAAAGTCATAAATGTCGAGGAAGGGAACATTATTAAGTTACGCCGCACTTACAATTACTATAAAGTCAAGAAACCATTCATTCTTTTTTCAAAGTACAGAAGGTTGGCTAAAATCTGCAGTCTTAGCACGATCTCTTACTATTCCGTAATCTTTCGCTTTTTTTCCCACACCATTTAACAACAAAAGTTAGTTTCAAACTGCCGGTTTTAAATTTTTCTTGCAAGTAAACACGAACAGTTTTCTGAAGTTTGTTTTGAGGCTGTATTTGCTTAGAGTTCTGGAACTAAAAAGGGAATTATTTCTTCTGTTAATTTTGTGTTTTGATAAATAATAGCAATTCTCAAAATGTGTCTTAACCCTTTGACTACTAAGAGTTCTCAAAATCTGGTTACAGTTATATACGGAGGTTTGCTTACTAATTGATCTGCAGAATGGATTAGTCCGTCCGTTCCACCTTTTCTCCTCCCTACGGGTGGTGGGAGATATAAATGGTAGGCCTTTCGTCTCTCCCTAAGGGACCCTTTAATGACCACTCGCTCCTCCTTCTTTTCGGAAGAGCAACCGGCCGGAATCCGCCCCACTAGTATAGAAGTCGCATGGCCGGTTACGGCCGGCTTAGGAGTCAAAGTGTTAATTTGGGTTTTTTTCTCTCAAAATAATATGATGGTACGTACTCAGAAAAATAGGCAGTTATCTATGTGTTAAGATCAATGTGATTAATCGGTTATTATTAATAATAACCTGATTTTCCATCAATTATTAATAATAACCGTAATTTTTTTGCGGTTATTATTAATAATAACCTGATTTTTCATCAATTATTAATAACAGAAATTTGTATGCGGTTATTATTAATAGCAACCCGGTTAGCATTGATAAAAACCTGTTACTCACATTGACCGCAACATATATGCAAATAAAAGTCTAAGTTCATATATCTTGTACGCTGTAAAAATCCAAACTAATGAATAGACTTTCTTCAAATTTTACACAAATGCTATGAAGCATGCGGAAGGTTTTAGTGATGGTATCGTCACAATTAACTAAATGGTCATTTTTTGTTAATTAAAAATTTTTTCTCCATATGGAGAAGAGATTATTTTATCTTTAGTGTTACCACATTGAATTGAACAAAAATATTATAGATATTTTAAATCATTTTAGTTATTTAAATTCGAATTGTCATTCACAATATTTAAAACTTCATCCTATTCATATGACAATTACTTTCCATTATTTAGTTTTTGCTTTGTCTATGAAGTCAATAGGTATTGCCAAGCTCTAGAACAGGTTTCAACACTCATATACTACAAGTTTGTCAGATTTTGAAGTTAAAATTTTGTCATTTTGAAAATTTTTGATTTTTCCTTTGATTTATTTTTCAGATAATGAAAGGAATTAGAAATTTATTCTTATTTTGGATATTTTACTTTATTTTAAAAATTTTAATATTAATTTTAAAAAAATCTCTAAAAATAATGTTTTCGATTTTTTTTTTTGCAAAAAAGTAATAGAAAAAAAGAAAAGAAAACCCAAAGGAAACTTTTTCTCCGAATTTAATTTTACTTCACAGTTAACTTAATCTCAAGAAATTTATCTAAATCTACCTTTAAATTAATTTCCGTGTTAATGGGTTAAATAAATTTTGTATCATTCTCTAAATTAATGCCATAATCATTCAAAAAGCTACGGGATTTAAAAATTTCTTTGTGCAACTGTCACACATATTTTAATTAAAAATATTGTTAGAGAATATATGGAAATATTCTGTGCTAGCCACCTTTGGCGACCAGCTTGTTTGCCGGGAATAAATTTCACTTGAATCTTGCATCTCGCCAATTATTTGTCGCCAAGCGAGATAGTGACAGAACATTTGTTTTGGATGCAAGTTGAAAATTCTTTTCGGCGTCGTTTACGCATGCGCCGACAATGATTTGTTTACCGGTCTACGGCGCATGCCCTTAATTTCGCCTCATTTCCACTGCTCCACTGTCTGCTCTCTTCGATTTGATTGGTCGGCGTACGAATTTGAATACTACTTCGTTTGGAATTTTTGATAACTTACCAAACGATTTTTTCAATAACCGTTCGCTTCTCTTCTAAAGATTTTCGTTCATCGAATTTGCTGATTCTCTTTCTCTATGTTGCTGATTACGGCTTCCAAATATCGAACAAAGAATGTATTTTTTCTGGAAACAATGGTTCCCTTGCTACGTTTCATCGTCTTCAGACGTCGTGTTTTTCCTGCGTTCGTGCTTTCCTTGTGTGTTTCGTTTCTCAATGAAAAAGCGAAGCTACAAGGGGCCCCCTTTGCTAAAAGCGAAGCCGCTGATGTTTTTTTAAGTTAAAAAAATTTGCCCGGAACGCACTTGCAATGCCGAAGGCATAGCGTGCTAAATCTCTCGTTTTGAGATGCCGTAGGCATCGAATGCATAAGGGAGACCTATAAAAAACTCACTGCGCATCCTAAACAGTGTTTGGCGACGGTAAATAAAATTACGCCAAAGAAAATTGGCGAGAAAATAGTACGCACCTTAAACTCCAGGTTTAACAACTGCTATTAACACATTTTAATATAAATCACTGAGTGATTGCCAACTTGCAGTAAGTGATTTTCGACAATTACTGCATTCGTCATACAATGTTTATCTGCCAACATTTTCCAATGTATGGTTTTTTATTTATTTATTTCATTATTTTTGAATTTGCCATTGTATTTTTTTTAGATTTTATAATCCGAAAATTGAATTGTTTTAATTTTATACACCTGCTATTTGTGAAATATTTGTATGCGTCTATAGTAATGCTACGATGTACGAAATTTGGTACCGAAAAATATTATTTCAGAAAATGCTGTTTCATCAATTTATTAGATGTCACATTGGATATTAGCTGATAAACAATTGAAAATAATAAATTATCGATAAATGTAATTTCTAATTAATATTAATTTGCATATAAAGCGCAAAACGATTGATTTAAATTTCTTTTAAAATATTTAAAATATTTAGTTTTGAAAGTGTGATGAGAGCACTTATAATAAAAATGCACTTACTTTAAATTATAAGTTTTAAATTTTAGCTAAAATAAATTAGACGTAATTTACGAAATGTTTTTAACGAAGCGACGAAAATTACAGACGTCCAAAATAAAGAGAAATAATAATCCGTTTCATATAAATAATTTAATAAATGATACTAATTACATATTCTGAATTTTATCGTTTATAATGCTTAAAAAAATATTGTCTTTTTTCCACTAAAAATTCATTTGGAAAAAAGCTAGATAATTAGATTTTTGAAAAATAAATAAGATGTTTATTATTTCAAATCATGTAATCACGAAAATTAAGTGAAATACTTTATTTTCTACTGATAAAAATTTTCTTAATTATTTCAAAACAAAGCAAACTTAAAGAGCTCATCGTTATAAAAATTGCAAAAATATGGCAGTATCCAAATCTTTATAAATCACATTAAAGCTTTTAGTAATTTTTATTTTTATTAAATCGAGATACATTCGCTAAAATGTATTTATTTTCTTGACAGATATGCATTAGACTAAATCTAGAGTAATTACAATAAATGAATCCTAACTAAAATTCGTAGAATTACAAATATAAGTTTAATGTATCCAAAAATTCATTAATGACAAAATTAAATTACATATGCGTTATAAAAATGTAATGTATGAAAATGATGACAAATAAAACTTTTTATTAATTATTTTATTATTCTGAATAACTCATTATTTAATAGAAGGAATTCGTAGATTATAATTCATTAATCGTTAAAATCTTCTTTGTTTTTTTCTTCATGAATATCCCTACAGAAAATGATTTTTCGCCATGAATTAATGCGATATTATAGATAAAAATTTATAAAATGAAAAAAATCATAGATTACGTTCGAAGTATTTTTTTTATTTTGTATTAATGTTGACATTTCGCCGTTTTTTATTTTTAAGTATTTCTTATATGATATTTTTGTGTTTCAGTTATCAAGCAAAGATTCAATCCCCAAGTCTACGATGATTTTGTGGTTAGAGGAAACACTGCAGTATTACGTTGTCATCTCCCCACATTTGTGAAGGAATATGTCTCTGTGGATTCTTGGATCAGGAACGATGATTATGTGCTCAAAATGACAGACACTAGAAGTAAGTAGACATTTAAGTTTTAAAATGATTTTTTATATTAGTCAGATATAAATTAAAAACTGTCAAGTTTCCTAGTCCATTAATATAAATAATTTCCCTAGGTAGAAACCATTGGTCCATTCCTAAAGCGACGTCCTGCTTTAACATGATAATTCAGCTTCCCTTTAAAAATCTATATTCGATCAATATGTTTAAAAATATCATCATATGTTGCAGCGATTATTTAAGAGACACACTAATGATTTCTACAATTTATCCATCGTTAATTTCTACAAAATGGAATCAATTCATGCTCAAGTTAAGCAAATACAGGGTGATTCAAAAGTCCAAAGAAACTTGAACTCTTTAATCCTGAGGCGACTTTTTTCTTCAAGCCCCTTTAAAACCGGGCCTGTTTGAGATGATATGACATGAATTGGACTCTCCCAACGTGCGTGGTTCTTTATCCCACCACCCCACTCCCTGCTATAACTTTTTCTTAAGGCCCACGGAAATGGGCGGTGGTTGGCAAGAATAATTGGACCCCCTACTGCGCTTATCTCCTAAGCGATCTCAAAACCTCACCTCTCCTCAAAAGGAGAAAACCGCCCAGGACCGCCTCGCTCGGTGTGAGAGGGTTAAAAAATCAATAATTCGCAAACAGATGAAGATAAAAAGATGCCCTTGCACGGGAAAAGTGGTTATACAATCTTTTTTCCCCATTAAACTAGAATCAAAGGGTAGCATATTTAAAAATTTAAATCATTAGATGGTTCTCCCATTGTCGGAGGGATGCGCTATAGAGAAGGAAATAATAATTGGAGTTACGGCTTATAAATATTGTTACAAAAATCGTTCTGTGGGTGTATGGTGTAAACAGTCCAGCACGCAGGATAATGGAGAATGAAGGTTTATTCACAAATATGCAAGAAAACACGTAGCACAGGTAACAGGGACAATAGATCTTGCACAGACTAGCAGCACAAACAGACAACAATTCACTGGTAATAACAGTAACAGCACTTTCAGATTTAGAAACACAAGCAGTCAGCAAATCACTAAAAATGACAGTAACAGCACTTTTAATAGCGCTCAGCTCACCGGCTTCCCAGCACTGCATAAGAAACTCCAAAGTCGTTCCAGTCGATCAACAACACTACCGTGATCCAAGCGCGGTCTTTTATATTCCCGATAAGCCGTGACGTCACATAGAATTTTCAGGGAAAACCTGAATCTCGGCCCCCTACTACAATTATCGAGAAAGTAATAGCATTTTCGGGTAACTTCGATTTGTCGCCAAAGTCGCCAAAATGGTCGCCAAGTTTCTCTCCAAGGTCAGGGGTCCAGGGCTCGCTGCTGTCCGACACGCCATGCTTACCCCTGTAAAGCTCCCTTCCCAACTATAAGACTAGCGAGGCAGGAAAGCGATATTACATCTTTGTAACAACATCTAGCGCGTCATCATCCATTCAATTTAGATGTCAAACTACGGAACTACGGATTTTCACTTCAGTAAATGACATTTCTATTGTTCTGGTTCTGTCCTAAGAAATGGCGTTTAGTGCTGCGACAAATGTGTTCTTTGTCTGACAGCTGGGTTCCGGACTGGAGGACGACAAATGAACATCCTCAAGGTGTTTCTCCTTGCCTTATCGTATGTAACGCATCGGTCCACCGATAACAGACGTATCTGGTGACTTAAACTGTAGGTTATTCTAAAAATAAATTCTGATTTCAAAACTAGTAAAAAATGGTTAGGCTTCCTATCTTTCTGTCCAAAGGCATCATTCTATTTCCATTCATTCCTGATAACTGACTTTTTTTTAATGCGAAAAATAAATTATATGGAAAACTATCAAGGGAATAACAATATGTGTTTTTCTTTATTGTAGTTCAACCATTGTTTTGTACGATTTTATGAAAAATTTTATAATTTCGGTTCACTTCTCAACCGCTTATACTCTTTCATTTTTTTTAAGAGTTCAGGATTTTATCTCTTTATTTAGATGCATAATCTTTACTCGTTACAAGTAAAGTTTTTCAATCATACCTACTAGAAAAGTACACAAGGGTCCACCACGTTTGTGCCATAATTTGCGAAGTACATTTTCGTTTTATTTTTTCGCTTCAAGCTACAAATTTTATTCTTCTTTTCAGTATATTGTTATCATATGTCCCATTCCATGTCTCTTCAAGAATCCTACCCTGTAGAGCGTTTTTAGCGATTTTTGCATCATCCAAATTGCATGTCGCAATTCAGAGATAGTATCCAACCTATAGACAATATTATGTTAAAATGCCATCATTCCAATATGATAATGCTTCAAAAATCTTCTCTCCAATATATTTTTACCGACTTTCCCATTCTATGTCTCTGCAAAAATTACAACCTCACCTAATAAGAACCACCCATGTAAGATGTTTTACTTCATGGATATCGCATGTCGCAATTCAGAGATAGTATCCAACCTATAAACATTATAACGTTAACATATCGCCATTCCATATAATAATCTTCTAAAGGTCTTCTTCCCAATATATTGTTACCAATTGTCCCATTCCGTGTCTCTATAAAAATTACAATCTCTCCTGATAAGAACCTCCCCCATGTAAGAATTTTTAATTCATGGATATCGCATGACGCAACCTGTAAACAATATCATGTCAAAACATCACTTTTCCATAAAATAACAGTCCAAAAGTCTTCTTTCCAATATATTATTATCGACTGTCCCCCTCAGTGTCTCTACAAAAATTACAATCTCTCCTGATA
>BGPR01044607.1:0-12561 GCA_013235015.1 Araneus ventricosus | reverse complement strand
ATTTTTCCCATTTTCTTTCATCTTAATGTGTTTTAATTTTTATTGAAATAGGATTTCTGTTGTTTGATTGTATCTTAATTGGTTAGTTGATTTTAGACAATATTGTTGATGCAATCACTGGATGCTGCGTCATTGCACGCAAAAGGTATATTGTTATCGATATTGTTTACTTCTTCTGTTTCTTCTGTATTTTCTTTTTTGTAATTAAATATCTTTTAATACTTAATAGTGTATATCTTTTTAAGTGCAAATATATTCGAGATCTTTCAAATTACTAACAAAAATTTAAGTATTTAAAATTAGTATTTTTAGTCCACAATCGGTATACGGATGCGGTACTTTAAACCAAGTATTATTTTACGTCCAAGCAGTACTTACGAATGCAAGAAAGTTTTAAATAACACAAGTGAAAAAACATGATTAAGGATTTAAATTTGAATAAACGAATACAATAAAGACTTCAATGTTATTAACATAATAGATAGCTAGTGCTCATTTGCGCTTGAATCCATCTAGTTTAGCATCTTAGATCGGAAACTATGCATGCTTTTAACAAAATTTATGCGCGCAATATCCCAAAAAGCCATAAAAGTAAATTAATGCTCCAATAAATCAAGCGAAATCCTTAGAACGTAAATGAATAATTCTATTGCAATTATTCTCAACTAAAAGCGTAAAGTGATGCTCGAATAAAGAAAGGTTTAGCTCAATGTACTTCATTACCATTTCGATACAGCAGGGGAACTTTACTTTCATCACTGATTACATTTTTTGAACATGCTTTACTCCTTCATAAAAAGCAATTTATTAACTTTATATGAAGTTTATTGAAAAGCTAGATGAAGATTTCTTCTTTTTTTCACTAGTTATTTACTTCCTTTCTAAACATAAGTTCACACCTTCAGAAAATAATTAATAACTGTTAAAATGCAACACAAAATCTAGTGACCGTAATGGAGTGCTTTTTTTCTCTCGAGTTTTCTTCTATAAGGTAGAAAAAAATTAATATTTTTTTCGCTAATACAAAGAAAGTATAGAAATTTCTTTCATTTAACGTTTTATGAAAAAAAACTGGTTCTTCGAAGTATGAAAAAAAGAGTTCTTTACAGTAATTTTATCCGTCTTAGACGTTATATTAAATTAATTTCGACGTTTTACTACATGTGCAGCTATTAATAAAGGGATTTAAAAGACTTGCTAACGTTTCTCACGTGATTTATGATACAGCCAGATTCTTACTTCGCAATTAGGAATTTATTTTTTACCTCCTCAGGCTCGAATGGTTAGGAGTATTAAAAAAAATTACCGCTCAGACGATGACGGATTATCATAAGTATAGGTACAGGTACGAGTTCATTAAAATATTTTCTGAAAGACTAAGTTTCCTGTTTCTTAAACGGATGGTTGGGAAGTTTAGGCACAAATGAAGTAGGTTTTATTCAGGATACAGAGTAGATTCATTAAAGTTATCATTAATTTTCAATAGCTGATAGCAATTTCCAGCAGTGAATTTTCGTGTTTGTTGAAATAATGTATTTCGAAAGATAGGAAATTGCTTAGCGTCCTCATCAACTGTAATTAACAAAGATTTTATATTTTGTATCTTATTTTTTTCTGCTAGATTTTATCTTTTTTTCCGGCAATTTTTTAAGCAACATAAAAACTACATCTGATTTCAGTATGTAATTAAAATTTTGCCCACGCATATAGTATATTTTGCTTCTTTTTTCCCTAAAATCCTTGAGGTACTTATGTTGCCAGTGTGAACCAGTTATATTAGTCAGTGGAATCTGAAGCTGCGTCACAGAACATAAAAGTTTAGTTTAATTATTGATGTCCCATTTTGAAGCAAAACGAGCGTTATTTAGAAACAAACATCAAAATTCCTAACTTTAATCAGGCAACAAGGCAGATATAACATAACACCACTCCATGCCCCTGCAACTGTAACCTTAACATTATCTAAGCAGTGTCGCGGACATGAAGTGGAAGAATAACCAAAATACCCGAAGGCGTGACCTCTCTTTGACCTTGCCAAATTCCCTACACTGTGCCTAATTATAAAACGCAACAAGTTTACAAATGTTGACAGGAGCTATTGCATAAGGAAGGATTGCTATTGTGCGACAATTCTCTACATCGCTGCCTAATTAAAAACGTAACAAGTTTACAAATGTTTACAGGAGGTATTGCATTAGGAAGGATTGCTATTGTGCGACAATTCCTTTACACCGCTGCCTAATTAAAAACGCAGCAAGTTTACAAATGTTGACAGGAGCTATTCCATTAGGAATGATTGCTATTGTGCGTTACATTACACAGATTATGTTTATAAATAAAACTTTGAAAAAACACAAAATTACACAATTGCGCATGAAATAACTGGACAAGAATAAAATGAACATGCAACGGAAAAACTGTAAGATGAGTAAAAAAAATTCCATTCAAAAAATTAAAAAAACGAAAGAATAAAGATTCAAAAAATTAATACAATAATAAAATATGTACACAAAAACAGAGAAATGGGCCGCAAAGAGTTCAAAAAGTTCGATTTTGAAGAAGAGTTAGATGATGGAACTCTAGTTGAAGAAGATGAAACATGGTGGATCTTGGAAGAAAATCCTGAAAGAACACTAAACTAGTTCTGAGTTCATTAGGGGATGATGGGCTGAAAAGGAGGCGAAGTTGAATGTTGAACTGGGGGAAAGAGACTTTCCATCTCGAAAGAAAAAGAATAGTGAGATCAGGAAGAGATGAAGACGTAGGATGGACAGTTGACGTTCGGCTGGTTTTAAATTCCCTCCTAGCAGAACGAAGAGGATGCTCGGTTACAGAAGTTACTATTTGTTGAAACAAGGAAGACAAGTGAAAATGTATCTTCTCTCCAAACCGGCGAGAGTGTTCTCCCCTAAACTTTCTCGTATACTTCCCCCAAAAGGTGCCGTTTCTCCTTCCCCCACGTGGCTAAAAAAATTCGAACCTACTGTTATCCAGAATCCAATGACTATCAGAAGGTTTTTCATTATAGTGATTAAAAAATATCTAGGTAAAGAATTCAAAGAGATGCGTACCGATTAAAACGCATCTATCGCACACTTCTAGGTTTCACTCTTGCCGTCTCAAGGACAAACTGACGTAATTCACTCCTTTCACGAGCTCAGAAGATTGCCTCCGTACGCATGCGCGTGGAGATAGCGGATTGGTTTCAATAGTAAATTATACAGACCGACAGACAGTCAACCCTTTGACGGATTTGGCCCAAAACTTTATACGGACCTACATTCATAACGATAAAACTGTGTACCAAATGTTATCCATCTAGCTATTCAAGGTTTTGAGTTATAGTGTTCACATGACTTCGGACATACAGACAGACTTCCCGTGGACGGATTTTGTCCAAAATTTGATAGAAACCTACAAATTATGTTAAAAGACCACATACCAAATTTCATCTCCGTAGTTCTCACAGTTTTCGAGTTATCGTGTTCACAGACACACAGACAGACATAATTCCAAAATTGTGTTTTTCGGATTCGGGGAGGTCTGAAACGCGGAGATTCGTCAAAATCTCGAGTTCGAATTTTTTGACGATTACAGTACTTTCTCTTTGTATACTTCGTATACGAGAAAGTAAAAAGTCATGCATTTCTAGACATACCACCATTTTGATTATTTGTCATCGGATTTAACATACGCCAGGCCGTGATTTATGGTACAGCCTGATTCTTATTCCGTAATTAGGATTTTTTCTACGCCCCCAGGCATGAAGGGTAAGGAATATAAAAAAATACCGTCCACAGCAGTCGATGACGGATTATCATAAGTATAGGTAGGAGTTATTTATATGTTTCCTAAAAGACTAAGCTTCCTGTTTCTTAATCGAATGGATAAGGAGTTAAAGGCATAAATGAAATAATTTATATTCAATATACAGATATAATTCATTAAAATTGTCATTAATTTCCAATAACGACAAGATTAGAAATTGCTAAGATTTCTTTTCAACTGTAATATATAAAAGATTTCATTTATGTATATACTGCATTTTGTTTTCATCTTTAAATTATATTATTTCATAAAAAGTTTTGATAGAAATACGAAGTTGAGTTGATTAAAGTAGGTAATTAAAATATTCAGACTAATTTCTTTCGGTATATGTAATTTTTGCTGTCGTTTTTTCTTGAGAAATAATCAGATGGCATCCAGTGCGAACCTTAGGTTTATATAGCGAGTGAAAACTCAAATTAAGTCTTGTAACTTTTATTACATTAACTTTCTATTTTGCAAAATAACATGAAGCAACATAATGATTATTTTCAATGAACCTCATAAATATGAACCAAATTCAGATGATAAAGACGACTTTTGAACCAACAGCTTCCTTACCAAACTTTAAAATATTTAAAAAGAATTGCAGCATTAAAATATATTCAAAATTATGAAAAGAATTCTAATCCTGAATGAAAATGAAGAGATAAAAGAGAAAGAAAGAGAGTAAGCCGTATTAGGAAAGCCAGTAATAAAAGTAGATTTTCTGAATTAGTATTTTTTCTTTGTTTTGGTTTATTTACTAATTTCAGAATTCATACTGACCAGTACATTTTTATGAAAATGTACTGATAACGCTATCCCAAATCTGCAGTTTTTAACAGCGTAAATAAGCTTTTATTTACATTACTATATTTATGATATAAAAATAGTTACGTTAGCCATTAAAACCCCGATTTTTTAAAAATTGCTTTTAAAATATTTTTTGATTTTCATTTCTTGATTAAAACATGGGAAAATACTTTTCAAATTTCTATTTTGTTTTAAGTGTGATTTATGGCTAAAAAACAGTTTATTACCAACTGACCAGAATGGGCTTTATTTTGAAAAACAATTCCTTGATAAAATTCTATAATGTCAAAACATTATAGAATTTTATCAAGATTAATTAATAGATTAATTTTAATAACTCATAAGAAATAAGAAATTTCCTTCAACATTGTAGAATAAAATATGGTATTCTCAAGCGTACAAACAAATAAAAAAAGATGGAACCTCGAGTGAAAAACATCAATTTATTTACATTTTTTCATCAGCACTCAGGCTACTATCTTTGTGTTATAAATTGATTTAATAAAAATTTCAGGCTTATTCTCAAGATTTTATAATACAAAATTAAGTGAATTTCTTAAAGGCATCTCTGTTCATTTAACCCTCAGACACCAAGCGAGGCGGTCTAAATATTTTCCCTTAAGAACGACGAAAGCCGGTTTGAGGCGGTTGGCTTCTTTTGAAGGGAGGTAAGGTTCTACAATCAGTAAGAGATCCAATTATTCTTTCCAAGCACAACCCATTTCCGTGCGCTTTAAATGAAGATTATAGCAAAGGGTGGGGTAAATGACCACCCAAGTTGGGAGAGTCTAATTCTTGTCCCAAATAGGGCCGGTTTTAAAGGGTCTAGAAAATAAAAGTCGGCTCGGGACGGAAGAGGTAAGGGTTAATCTCGACTTTGAATACTTTTCTTTTCCCTTAGAGAGCCAAATATCCTTCCTAAATGAATTAGAAAACTTTAACAAGTCGAAACAAAGTTTCATTAAAATATGGAATGAACCATTTAGAACTTGAGTAAAGAATTTATGATATTAGTCTTAGCCGCATTTTAAAAAGTCATAAATGTCGAGGAAGGGAACATTATTAAGTTACGCCGCACTTACAATTACTATAAAGTCAAGAAACCATTCATTCTTTTTTCAAAGTACAGAAGGTTGGCTAAAATCTGCAGTCTTAGCACGATCTCTTACTATTCCGTAATCTTTCGCTTTTTTTCCCACACCATTTAACAACAAAAGTTAGTTTCAAACTGCCGGTTTTAAATTTTTCTTGCAAGTAAACACGAACAGTTTTCTGAAGTTTGTTTTGAGGCTGTATTTGCTTAGAGTTCTGGAACTAAAAAGGGAATTATTTCTTCTGTTAATTTTGTGTTTTGATAAATAATAGCAATTCTCAAAATGTGTCTTAACCCTTTGACTACTAAGAGTTCTCAAAATCTGGTTACAGTTATATACGGAGGTTTGCTTACTAATTGATCTGCAGAATGGATTAGTCCGTCCGTTCCACCTTTTCTCCTCCCTACGGGTGGTGGGAGATATAAATGGTAGGCCTTTCGTCTCTCCCTAAGGGACCCTTTAATGACCACTCGCTCCTCCTTCTTTTCGGAAGAGCAACCGGCCGGAATCCGCCCCACTAGTATAGAAGTCGCATGGCCGGTTACGGCCGGCTTAGGAGTCAAAGTGTTAATTTGGGTTTTTTTCTCTCAAAATAATATGATGGTACGTACTCAGAAAAATAGGCAGTTATCTATGTGTTAAGATCAATGTGATTAATCGGTTATTATTAATAATAACCTGATTTTCCATCAATTATTAATAATAACCGTAATTTTTTTGCGGTTATTATTAATAATAACCTGATTTTTCATCAATTATTAATAACAGAAATTTGTATGCGGTTATTATTAATAGCAACCCGGTTAGCATTGATAAAAACCTGTTACTCACATTGACCGCAACATATATGCAAATAAAAGTCTAAGTTCATATATCTTGTACGCTGTAAAAATCCAAACTAATGAATAGACTTTCTTCAAATTTTACACAAATGCTATGAAGCATGCGGAAGGTTTTAGTGATGGTATCGTCACAATTAACTAAATGGTCATTTTTTGTTAATTAAAAATTTTTTCTCCATATGGAGAAGAGATTATTTTATCTTTAGTGTTACCACATTGAATTGAACAAAAATATTATAGATATTTTAAATCATTTTAGTTATTTAAATTCGAATTGTCATTCACAATATTTAAAACTTCATCCTATTCATATGACAATTACTTTCCATTATTTAGTTTTTGCTTTGTCTATGAAGTCAATAGGTATTGCCAAGCTCTAGAACAGGTTTCAACACTCATATACTACAAGTTTGTCAGATTTTGAAGTTAAAATTTTGTCATTTTGAAAATTTTTGATTTTTCCTTTGATTTATTTTTCAGATAATGAAAGGAATTAGAAATTTATTCTTATTTTGGATATTTTACTTTATTTTAAAAATTTTAATATTAATTTTAAAAAAATCTCTAAAAATAATGTTTTCGATTTTTTTTTTTGCAAAAAAGTAATAGAAAAAAAGAAAAGAAAACCCAAAGGAAACTTTTTCTCCGAATTTAATTTTACTTCACAGTTAACTTAATCTCAAGAAATTTATCTAAATCTACCTTTAAATTAATTTCCGTGTTAATGGGTTAAATAAATTTTGTATCATTCTCTAAATTAATGCCATAATCATTCAAAAAGCTACGGGATTTAAAAATTTCTTTGTGCAACTGTCACACATATTTTAATTAAAAATATTGTTAGAGAATATATGGAAATATTCTGTGCTAGCCACCTTTGGCGACCAGCTTGTTTGCCGGGAATAAATTTCACTTGAATCTTGCATCTCGCCAATTATTTGTCGCCAAGCGAGATAGTGACAGAACATTTGTTTTGGATGCAAGTTGAAAATTCTTTTCGGCGTCGTTTACGCATGCGCCGACAATGATTTGTTTACCGGTCTACGGCGCATGCCCTTAATTTCGCCTCATTTCCACTGCTCCACTGTCTGCTCTCTTCGATTTGATTGGTCGGCGTACGAATTTGAATACTACTTCGTTTGGAATTTTTGATAACTTACCAAACGATTTTTTCAATAACCGTTCGCTTCTCTTCTAAAGATTTTCGTTCATCGAATTTGCTGATTCTCTTTCTCTATGTTGCTGATTACGGCTTCCAAATATCGAACAAAGAATGTATTTTTTCTGGAAACAATGGTTCCCTTGCTACGTTTCATCGTCTTCAGACGTCGTGTTTTTCCTGCGTTCGTGCTTTCCTTGTGTGTTTCGTTTCTCAATGAAAAAGCGAAGCTACAAGGGGCCCCCTTTGCTAAAAGCGAAGCCGCTGATGTTTTTTTAAGTTAAAAAAATTTGCCCGGAACGCACTTGCAATGCCGAAGGCATAGCGTGCTAAATCTCTCGTTTTGAGATGCCGTAGGCATCGAATGCATAAGGGAGACCTATAAAAAACTCACTGCGCATCCTAAACAGTGTTTGGCGACGGTAAATAAAATTACGCCAAAGAAAATTGGCGAGAAAATAGTACGCACCTTAAACTCCAGGTTTAACAACTGCTATTAACACATTTTAATATAAATCACTGAGTGATTGCCAACTTGCAGTAAGTGATTTTCGACAATTACTGCATTCGTCATACAATGTTTATCTGCCAACATTTTCCAATGTATGGTTTTTTATTTATTTATTTCATTATTTTTGAATTTGCCATTGTATTTTTTTTAGATTTTATAATCCGAAAATTGAATTGTTTTAATTTTATACACCTGCTATTTGTGAAATATTTGTATGCGTCTATAGTAATGCTACGATGTACGAAATTTGGTACCGAAAAATATTATTTCAGAAAATGCTGTTTCATCAATTTATTAGATGTCACATTGGATATTAGCTGATAAACAATTGAAAATAATAAATTATCGATAAATGTAATTTCTAATTAATATTAATTTGCATATAAAGCGCAAAACGATTGATTTAAATTTCTTTTAAAATATTTAAAATATTTAGTTTTGAAAGTGTGATGAGAGCACTTATAATAAAAATGCACTTACTTTAAATTATAAGTTTTAAATTTTAGCTAAAATAAATTAGACGTAATTTACGAAATGTTTTTAACGAAGCGACGAAAATTACAGACGTCCAAAATAAAGAGAAATAATAATCCGTTTCATATAAATAATTTAATAAATGATACTAATTACATATTCTGAATTTTATCGTTTATAATGCTTAAAAAAATATTGTCTTTTTTCCACTAAAAATTCATTTGGAAAAAAGCTAGATAATTAGATTTTTGAAAAATAAATAAGATGTTTATTATTTCAAATCATGTAATCACGAAAATTAAGTGAAATACTTTATTTTCTACTGATAAAAATTTTCTTAATTATTTCAAAACAAAGCAAACTTAAAGAGCTCATCGTTATAAAAATTGCAAAAATATGGCAGTATCCAAATCTTTATAAATCACATTAAAGCTTTTAGTAATTTTTATTTTTATTAAATCGAGATACATTCGCTAAAATGTATTTATTTTCTTGACAGATATGCATTAGACTAAATCTAGAGTAATTACAATAAATGAATCCTAACTAAAATTCGTAGAATTACAAATATAAGTTTAATGTATCCAAAAATTCATTAATGACAAAATTAAATTACATATGCGTTATAAAAATGTAATGTATGAAAATGATGACAAATAAAACTTTTTATTAATTATTTTATTATTCTGAATAACTCATTATTTAATAGAAGGAATTCGTAGATTATAATTCATTAATCGTTAAAATCTTCTTTGTTTTTTTCTTCATGAATATCCCTACAGAAAATGATTTTTCGCCATGAATTAATGCGATATTATAGATAAAAATTTATAAAATGAAAAAAATCATAGATTACGTTCGAAGTATTTTTTTTATTTTGTATTAATGTTGACATTTCGCCGTTTTTTATTTTTAAGTATTTCTTATATGATATTTTTGTGTTTCAGTTATCAAGCAAAGATTCAATCCCCAAGTCTACGATGATTTTGTGGTTAGAGGAAACACTGCAGTATTACGTTGTCATCTCCCCACATTTGTGAAGGAATATGTCTCTGTGGATTCTTGGATCAGGAACGATGATTATGTGCTCAAAATGACAGACACTAGAAGTAAGTAGACATTTAAGTTTTAAAATGATTTTTTATATTAGTCAGATATAAATTAAAAACTGTCAAGTTTCCTAGTCCATTAATATAAATAATTTCCCTAGGTAGAAACCATTGGTCCATTCCTAAAGCGACGTCCTGCTTTAACATGATAATTCAGCTTCCCTTTAAAAATCTATATTCGATCAATATGTTTAAAAATATCATCATATGTTGCAGCGATTATTTAAGAGACACACTAATGATTTCTACAATTTATCCATCGTTAATTTCTACAAAATGGAATCAATTCATGCTCAAGTTAAGCAAATACAGGGTGATTCAAAAGTCCAAAGAAACTTGAACTCTTTAATCCTGAGGCGACTTTTTTCTTCAAGCCCCTTTAAAACCGGGCCTGTTTGAGATGATATGACATGAATTGGACTCTCCCAACGTGCGTGGTTCTTTATCCCACCACCCCACTCCCTGCTATAACTTTTTCTTAAGGCCCACGGAAATGGGCGGTGGTTGGCAAGAATAATTGGACCCCCTACTGCGCTTATCTCCTAAGCGATCTCAAAACCTCACCTCTCCTCAAAAGGAGAAAACCGCCCAGGACCGCCTCGCTCGGTGTGAGAGGGTTAAAAAATCAATAATTCGCAAACAGATGAAGATAAAAAGATGCCCTTGCACGGGAAAAGTGGTTATACAATCTTTTTTCCCCATTAAACTAGAATCAAAGGGTAGCATATTTAAAAATTTAAATCATTAGATGGTTCTCCCATTGTCGGAGGGATGCGCTATAGAGAAGGAAATAATAATTGGAGTTACGGCTTATAAATATTGTTACAAAAATCGTTCTGTGGGTGTATGGTGTAAACAGTCCAGCACGCAGGATAATGGAGAATGAAGGTTTATTCACAAATATGCAAGAAAACACGTAGCACAGGTAACAGGGACAATAGATCTTGCACAGACTAGCAGCACAAACAGACAACAATTCACTGGTAATAACAGTAACAGCACTTTCAGATTTAGAAACACAAGCAGTCAGCAAATCACTAAAAATGACAGTAACAGCACTTTTAATAGCGCTCAGCTCACCGGCTTCCCAGCACTGCATAAGAAACTCCAAAGTCGTTCCAGTCGATCAACAACACTACCGTGATCCAAGCGCGGTCTTTTATATTCCCGATAAGCCGTGACGTCACATAGAATTTTCAGGGAAAACCTGAATCTCGGCCCCCTACTACAATTATCGAGAAAGTAATAGCATTTTCGGGTAACTTCGATTTGTCGCCAAAGTCGCCAAAATGGTCGCCAAGTTTCTCTCCAAGGTCAGGGGTCCAGGGCTCGCTGCTGTCCGACACGCCATGCTTACCCCTGTAAAGCTCCCTTCCCAACTATAAGACTAGCGAGGCAGGAAAGCGATATTACATCTTTGTAACAACATCTAGCGCGTCATCATCCATTCAATTTAGATGTCAAACTACGGAACTACGGATTTTCACTTCAGTAAATGACATTTCTATTGTTCTGGTTCTGTCCTAAGAAATGGCGTTTAGTGCTGCGACAAATGTGTTCTTTGTCTGACAGCTGGGTTCCGGACTGGAGGACGACAAATGAACATCCTCAAGGTGTTTCTCCTTGCCTTATCGTATGTAACGCATCGGTCCACCGATAACAGACGTATCTGGTGACTTAAACTGTAGGTTATTCTAAAAATAAATTCTGATTTCAAAACTAGTAAAAAATGGTTAGGCTTCCTATCTTTCTGTCCAAAGGCATCATTCTATTTCCATTCATTCCTGATAACTGACTTTTTTTTAATGCGAAAAATAAATTATATGGAAAACTATCAAGGGAATAACAATATGTGTTTTTCTTTATTGTAGTTCAACCATTGTTTTGTACGATTTTATGAAAAATTTTATAATTTCGGTTCACTTCTCAACCGCTTATACTCTTTCATTTTTTTTAAGAGTTCAGGATTTTATCTCTTTATTTAGATGCATAATCTTTACTCGTTACAAGTAAAGTTTTTCAATCATACCTACTAGAAAAGTACACAAGGGTCCACCACGTTTGTGCCATAATTTGCGAAGTACATTTTCGTTTTATTTTTTCGCTTCAAGCTACAAATTTTATTCTTCTTTTCAGTATATTGTTATCATATGTCCCATTCCATGTCTCTTCAAGAATCCTACCCTGTAGAGCGTTTTTAGCGATTTTTGCATCATCCAAATTGCATGTCGCAATTCAGAGATAGTATCCAACCTATAGACAATATTATGTTAAAATGCCATCATTCCAATATGATAATGCTTCAAAAATCTTCTCTCCAATATATTTTTACCGACTTTCCCATTCTATGTCTCTGCAAAAATTACAACCTCACCTAATAAGAACCACCCATGTAAGATGTTTTACTTCATGGATATCGCATGTCGCAATTCAGATATAGTATCCAACCTATAAACATTATTATGTTAAAATATCGCCATTCCATATAATAATCTTCTAAAGGTCTTCTTCCCAATATATTGTTACCAATTGTCCCATTCCGTGTCTCTATAAAAATTACAATCTCTCCTGATAAGAACCTCCCCCATGTAAGATTTTTTACTTCATGGATATCGCATGGCGCAACCTGTAAACAAAATCATGTTAAAATATCACTTTTCCATAAAATAACATTCCAAAAGTCTTCTTTGCAATATATTGTTACAGACTGTCCCCCTCAGTGTCTCTACAAAAATTACAATCTCTCCTGATA
>BGPR01044606.1:0-12561 GCA_013235015.1 Araneus ventricosus | reverse complement strand
TGGTCGATGCGCAGACACATAATATGTAATATTATATAAAATCTCTCAAGGAATGTAATAATCAGCATTTGCTATATTAGAAATAAACGGTTGCCTAATTGCTAATTTTATGTTTGAGCAGAATAAATAATAAAAAAAATTCTATTAAATATCTTTGATTATAATATTTCCGCTTCTGTAGCGATCTTTTAAATAGTTTCCAAAGCTCGCTATCGAATAATACGAGAAATCATTCTATAGAAATTTTTAGAAGATAATGTTCCACTCTAGTTAAGAGTATTCCTCTGTGACTGATTAAATTTTTGACTCATCATTTTATTTGAAGACAAAAATAATTTTGAAACAGCTTTAGATTTCAGAATTATTATCATTATTTGCAGCGGAACCAGCAATTAAGACTTCAAATCACGATGAAAATCGATCTCTATGAAGAGCTGAGCGAAAATTCAAAAATTTGCATCATTAAAGCGATTTTTTTGGCATCTATAAATCCAAATTTTCCGAACATCAGGATCTTTCGGAAATGAGTGAAAAGAAACGCTTTCCTTCGGAACGCCTTTCGAATTTCTCGAATGTATCGAACATCCGACCAGTGGCGGAATGGCGAGGTTGAAAGCTTGCCCGATGGCAAGTGGGCCCCTTAAACAGAAGACAATTTGGGCCCCCAGAAAGTGTGGGTGAGAAAAAAGAACTCTTTCTCTATAGTAAGCTTTTCTAAAGCAAACAAATAAAATTACCCTGTACCCAAGGTCCATGTTTCGGCTTTCAGCTGATTGGGATTTATTGCCGTCGTAATTCGAACAGCCGAACAGCGGGTGGTCGAACACCGACCCAAGACGCATATGCAATCACAACTGTCCGTAGGAACTGTACTAAGTTCTCTGTCCACTTCCTTTGACTTTCCGCTCATTTACAGATGTTTCTCCAGATTGTTACGATGGATGCACAAACCCTCGGGCTTTTGGAACAGGGTACCTCTTCTGTGCAAAGTCGAGCCGCAATACTCATTAAGATTTTTTGTTGGTTTCGAAAGCCCCCGTAAAGACGGAAGGAATTGCATCCCTTTATGCAGAAAGGGTGCGGTTCTTGTGAGAGATAGCTTTAAGAGGTGCTTTTTCTTTCTTTTTCTGTAGCTTCATTTTACTGTCATAAATCCGACAAACGAGGGAGCCCGCCTGTAGGAGAAGGTTTTCTTGGCTAAAACTGTGACTAGGACACTAAGTGACATCTATGAAAAGACGACATTCACGCTTTTCTTTATGCGTTTGGGGGGGGGGGAGTTTGTGTTTAGAAGAGTAAATGGCACTCTGTCTTATTGGTCTGACTTTCATGGAAAATAATTGGTGAGAAAAGTGTTATTTCTGTTTTTAGTCGTAAGAGAGTAAGACATATATAGCGTATCTTTCAAAAAGGAAAGAAAAAAAATTTTGAGAGGTAAGCTGAAATTATCATTTCTCTATTCTTACATTGCTTTTGTAATAATAAACACTAGCCGCATTCGGCTACCAACCGACTCGTCCATCTTATTAATTGTCTTAATTTGATTATATTAACAAACTTTAAATTCGCCAACTCATTTAATTTTTGTTAAGTTAAAAGAATTAATTGCTACAAAAGACTGAGAAAGAAATTAGTTGTGCAAAGAAACAAAAGAAGGAAAAAACACTAGATAGGAAATGTTTTAGCATTTGAGATAAATTTTGATGCAGTATGTTTTGGTGTCTAATGAAACTAATGATATAAGTCTTTACATTCAACTGTTAAAAAAGTCTAAAAAACACGAGATTCAATTAAGATTTTTTTTTAATTTTGCATACTTATAATTACAATTATTGCGCATTATTAAGCTTATTATAAAGTAAAAATTTAACCTCATCTTATCAAATAAATGAATTACATAATCTTCAGGAAGATTATCTTTCCTTAAGTGGAAAGATGAGCTTAATGCCATTGCTAAAAAGTAAATTTATTAAAATAACATAGAAAATCTATCAAAAACTAAATTTATTTGAAGTAGCGAAGAAAGAAAGAAAAAAAAATGGACTTAAAGAAGAAGAAAGAAAAAAAAACTGGCGAAACAATGAAAATGGACTGCATTTTAATACAACAAAAGAAGTTTTTAACATTATAAGGATGTATTTTGTACAAATCTATAGTTTTACTCGAACTTTATAACATTTGGCACACATGCTCTTCAAAAAAAGATGAAAATAATTATCAACTTTTTAAAGTTCAAAAGTAAATTAAAATTTCAGTTACTCAAAAATTAAGCAAGATTTTGGCGTTCTTTCTCAATATTTTCAAAAAATACT
The DNA here is from genome assembly GCA_013235015.1 of Araneus ventricosus. NCBI lineage: Eukaryota > Metazoa > Arthropoda > Arachnida > Araneae > Araneidae > Araneus > Araneus ventricosus. Next base: position 10,249 of record BGPR01044606.1, on the reverse strand, counting down.
ATCAACAAAATGATTTTTGAATTACTTTTAATTCAAAAATATCTTTTTAATGATACCAGTTTAATTACAAATTACTGAAACATTACCAGTACAAATTACTGAACTATAAATCATCCAAAGAAGTTTGTTTTGAAGGTTCCTGGCTCTTTCAACAGATGCCTTACTAATGGGCAGCATTTCTCCTTCATACTTTGTCGCTAACACCGTATACGAAATATTTAACTACCGGGATTTAAAATCAAATAACTTTAATCATAATTTCGCTATTTTAAACGTAGAAAATTAAGGTGTGTTAAAAGAGATTTATTTTAAAGACGCGGAAAAATTAAGTATATAATAAAAAAATATAATTAAATACATAATTATTAAATATTATAGATTTAAATTAATATAATTAAATATAAAAAATTAAATATAAAATTAAATAAAAATAATATATATACGAATTAATATTATGATTGTAGATATGTGTGGGCCCTCAATTACTCCTGGCAACCACTATTTTCAGACCGAGTCCCAGATAGCACTTAAGTTTGCAGCAAGTTTGATTTTGACTTGATTATTACCTTGTCATAGCAAATTTGACGCGTCAAACTTGAAGCGAACTTGTAGCAAATTCGCCGTGACAACTAGCGCCACCTTCCTTGCATTGCAAGTCTGCTGCAAGTTCACCGTGACAAATTGCATAAAGAAGCACTTCCTGCAATGCAAATTTAGAAAACAAGTTGCATGCAAAAGTATACAATAAAGAGCATTATCTTTGTCTTCGTTTAAAGAAAAAAACACATGTATAGCATCTCCTAGACCGTCCTTTATTTTATAATTCAATAAATCAACATACTTGAAAAAAATTAACTTTTTTTTTAAAAAAAAAAGATTCTAATGACTTTATTTTCCATCTTTTATTAAAAGTTTTACTTAAAGAAATTATCGCCCTCTACTAACGTTGAAATTTTAACATTTATTCAAAAATTAAACCGAAAAACAGTTGATTTTTGTGAAAAGATAATATAATTCACTTTCGTCCATTTTAAGTAATCGCTTTTGAACACTAATTTTATAATTTATTCTACTAAAGAAAATCGTATATTACGAAAACTCTTCTCATATGCTCAAATCATTCTTAACTCAAAAATTAACAGAATCAAGAAAAACTTAAAATAAATCGCATACGAATAGAATCGAACGATGTATTATGAAGAGACCAGCCGAGTGGTAAAGACGTCAGGCTACCAACCATAATACAAGGTGATTTATCCTGGCTATTGTGTTCGTACTTGTTTTGCTATAATGCAATGCACAGAAAAAGTCTGCTGCAAATTTGCTGCAAAGTTCACGAGAATGGTGACTTCGAAGCTTGGTGTTAACTTCATAAGCTGAAAAACTTGTTTCACACTGCACTCTTGTCGCATTGGGTTTGTTGTGTTTGCAGATTTATAGCATGTTTCCAAATTTTGCTGCAACCAAATTGCTATCTGTGTCCACTGCATCCATGCAATCAGCAACCAGGCAAGCTTTAAAATCTTTCAGTACCACATTTATTCTGAAAACAGTTTTTCAATCCTCGCTGCATGAACCAGAGGAAACTGAAAAACCTTTCCAGTAATATTGTCAAGACCTCACAGATTCTGGAATCAATAATGAGAAGTATTTATACAAGGTAAATTTCCGCCTTAGTTTGAATGTGAGAGAGAAAAGAAGCTAAAATAGAAATTGACTTGAGATTAAATATGGGCTAAGCTCGTAAACGCTATGTATTTTTCCAGATAGTAATTTTAGTTTTGCAGGTTGCCACAAATTTGTTATGACAGATGCAAGTTTGCCACAAATTTATCAAGACAAGAGAGTGTGCTGGTAAGGTTAACGAAAGCTCAAGTCACTATGAAATGAACTGCAGCAAGTTTCGCATGTGTGCAAAATCTCATTAAAAAAATTATATAGCAAAACAGAATATTGAAAACACAACCTGGGATAGAACTTCAAGGACTTCCTGGTTCCGAAGGAGACGCTACATTTGCTTTCAGCGAATTGAGAGTGAGAAGATAGATTTCCTTAAGCACATATCGTTCACCACTTTGCATACGATTTATTTTAACTATTTTCTGATTTCATTAATTTTTTTTGAGTTGAGAATGATATGAAGTCAAAGAGAGCGATTTTCGCCAATAACTACGTTTTGCTAGTAGAATAAATTACAGAAATTAGAGTCTCGCAAAGTAATTACTTTAAAATGGGACAAAATGTTCAGTATATTGTTCAACAAACACTGACTGCTTTTTTTAGATTTACTGTTTTATAAACGTTAAAATTGCAAACATTAAGAAAAAAAGGCGAGGTAGTTTTCTTTTAAAGGAGAGTGATATATTTAGTAAAAAGATGGAAAAATGTTCAAAAATTTTTTATAAAAAAGTTATTTTTTTCCACAATTATCATTGATTTATTGAATAATAAAAAGAAGAATTACGGTCTAGGTTGTTAAAACGTGGATGCGTTTTTTTAAAACAGAGACAAAGATAATCTATATTTCTTTATTGCGCTATCTTTATAGAAGTTTGTTTTGCAAAATTGTATAAGTTTGATCGGTAGCGAAGTGGCGTTGTTTGTCACCGAACTTGCTACAAGTGATCCGTTTTGACGCTCAATTTTACGACAAGCCAAACGTTCTGCAAACTTACGTGCCACCCAGATAGCAAAGAAAGTTTGTCTAAAAGGTTTTGGAACCTTGTCACTATGTAAAGGTTTGTCACAAAGGTTTCCATGATTAAGGGTTGAACCTTTTCGGCAGGTAGCGAAAGGTTATTTAGTCAACAAGAAACAAGGTTGTTCAGGTTTCAGTAAGATTTCACGGCTTTATATTACAGTTTGTTTCCAGGCTTTCCTCAGAGTTTTACTCAAGCCTTCAAAAGGTTATTGTTTAGGACCATTCTGTTTGTCTTGCATCTTTTTCACGTTTCTTGTTTTAAACATTCTGTTTGTCTTTATCTTTTTCATGCTTGTTTTGAACTTTTCTAACTCCTTGTCCTTATAGGTTTTCCTTCAATATTGCTCCTTCTGCGCATTGATTTAGATCCTTTCTCTGTTTGTCTCATCTTTTCAGACTTTAATGTTTGTTTTAGACTTTTCCAGGTTTTCATCTTTTTCAGATTCTTTATATACGCTTGTTTGTAGAATTTTATGTCTTTTCTTTTAATTCTTTTCAGACTTTATATTTGTTCTGAGACTTTTATATCTTTTCTTTTAATCTTTTCCTGACTTTTATACGTTTATTTTAGATTTTTCCGCCTTTTTCTTTTACTTTTTTTTTAGTTATTTTTTATGTTTGTTTTATACCTTAATTCATTTTTTTTCAGAAATTTTGAGTGTGTTTGTTTTATATTCTTTTAACCACCTTTTTCAAATTTTATGTTTGTTCTAGTCTTTCTTTTCTTTCGAGTCTACAAAGTATTGCTGAATTTTACTTTAAATTGTCAGTAGTTTTTACAATATTCAATTTATTTTGCAAATTACTTAAAATTTTATAGATTCAAATTAAACAATTTTAATAAAAATTAAGAAAAATGTCTTATATTTTAAAATTTCTTTGTATCTAGAAATTTCTTCATGAGATTTGAAAAATTAGAATCTACTCAATGAAAATTTTTGTTGTGTTATTTTAGAACATTAATTTTCTGACAAGCTAATGAGATAGTTCTGCAAATTTATACTTAAAATACATCAAAATCATTTCTGTCAATTTTGAGAAAATTTTTTTTTAAAATCATCTATTAAAGCACAGATTCTATAGAGAAAGGTGGACTAAGTTCTAGGTTCCAAAATTTAAATTTCATTTTATTGATAAATTAGTCCTTAGTTCCACAAAAAAAAATAAATATTCTAATGTAAAAAAGAACTATTTTGAAGAATAAAATAAATATTTTGGTTTGCAGGAACTTGTTTGTTTGTAAATTAAGTTAATTGATCAGATTTATGCAAATTTTGAAGAACAGAAATCATAAATTAAATTCTTGATTATGCTTCTCTGCAGTTTGCTGCCCAAATTCCCTTACATTCCAATTCTTCCTCCCATACGTTTCTTTCATCGCAAGTCTAGCTTTTAAGCATTGCAAAATATAAAGCTATCACCAGTCATTAGGCTTATCCCATAAGAGTTCATTAGCCTGCATAAGCATTTAATTTTTACTAAATTTTACTTCAAAGTACAGTGAACAATAAATAGTCTACACAAAAAAACATTTATTACACTTATTTTACATCAGTTACACCAGGTAATATTTCCTAGTCCAATTAACAATAAATAATAGTCACACAATAAACATTTAATATTAATTTTATTTTACATCATTTACAATTCAGGTAACATTTCAGTCCAATTTTTCCTTGCTCTTGTCTCTGATCTTTTCTTTCTGCAAAAAAGAATTAGAATAGTTTAAAAATATGGTATATACAATATTTAGGTTTTTGTCCGAATTTGCCAATCCTTTAAAAAAAACTACTCAGAAGTTTAATAACAACCAGTTAGTAATTTTGAAATGTGCTCTAAAAATATTTGTTGATTCTTATTTCACTTTTCAAGAACAATATTTTTAAACATGAAATATCATTATTTTCTCATATCTTAGTAACAATTTATTTCATCTTTAAATCTAAGACAAAAAAGATATAATTAAAAATGCTCAAGCATATCACCACACAGGTAAAGGAGGAGAAATATAAGGAATGGAATCTCATGGATATACAGTCACCCTGATATCTTGAAATTTTTGCCTCGGTCCTTAGAATTTTGTATTAAAATAATGTTAAAAATCGTGGATACCTGAATTTTCGTGCGACGTCTCAAAATATTACGTAAAAAATTGTTCTGAGACTTTCAGTTATGTGCATTATTTTATTTTGTCTTGTCTTCTAAGAAAAGAAAAAGCGAGGTTGAATGTCACTATGCTTCTTTGGATTTAGTGATTTTTCTGTCGTCCTCTAATGTTACCCTCTCTACTCCATCTACTATTGATTGATCATCCAAAAACTGTTCGTATTTCTAGATCGTATTCACAGAAGCAAATTAAAAATATCTGCCTTTTTTTTTTTTTTAAAGTGATGAATAATTGCTTTAGTAAAAATGTTCAATTTGATTTTAAAAAATGTAGCAGTATTCTTAGATAAAAGTTTATGTGTTAAATCTTGATCGTGGAGTTATATTTTTTTATTTATCTCTTCTGTTTGTAATTCCGAATTTTTGATATATTGAACTTTTCTCTGGAACCTCTTCAACTTCGAATTATTCAAGCTTTCTGACGTAAATAGTGGCATAATGTTTACCTCTAGCTCTTTCTAGAAATGACCATTGCTTCACTTACAATGTTAATAAGTTTTTACATCCTTAAATTTTGGTACAAATTTCCTGAGAGAAAAAAAAAAGACATACCACATCAAAGTAGTAGTAGATGGAAAATTTGTTCTTTTCAGAACACTTACTTATTCACATGGTTTGTTCCCTAAATAATTCAATTTGAATTGTTCTTAACGGTTCTTTTCAAATGATGTTATTTTCTTTTCCTAATTTTAAGAAAAACAACCATGCACAGTTATTTTACTTCATTTTTACCAAAAAATGCACAGTTAAATAAAGCCATACTTTGCAGACCAAACATGGTATAACATTCATGATCTAGAAGTTTGTTACATTCTCACACAATTTAAATTTAATTACGCCAAAATTATTAATAGTCTAATTTTAACTTGTAATGTAAGATCTCTCATCCATTAATTTTAAAACAAAATTTTAAATTTATTCCCTATAAAACCTAGTTTAAAAAAAAAAAGAGGAAAATTTTTAAGTGAATAAAAAAAGGAATAAATATTAATACTGATTGATTTTTTCCTCAAAACTAAAGTCATTAAACCAAATGAAATTCTTAAATTGGTTGAAAATATTATTACAACTGGACAACATAAAAATTGAAACAAAAAATAAAGAAACCACCTAAGATTTAATAATTTGTTGTCTCTCATTTTTTCAAATGGAAGTTTCTTGACTCTAATGATCCATCCTATTTGACTTCATAAATTTAACTGAACAGAGAACTAGGCTAAAATATTAAATGAGTAATGAATACAGCTATTTGACATTGAAAAGGAAAATGAGGAAATGAAACAGAAAATGGAAATATTTAAAACGTGTAAAAACTACAAAAGATGGCTATTATGTAAGCAAATATTATCAACTAACAACGCATAAGTTTAAATGCTAGTTTTATAGGAGGAAAATATTAATTTTAAATACGTATTTTAAAACCGAGCAAATACGTTACAGAAATAAATAAAAATAATATTAAATAAAATCATTAACTAGTTCATGGAAAATAAAAAATATAAGTGTCATATCATAAAATGCTTTTTTAAAGATGCGTTTCAACATAATTTTAAAATGTAACTTTAAAATAAATTAAGACAGCAAAAATATATACCTTCCTATAAATTGACCATATACTTAATTAAAGTTTATAACAGTAATATTAAATTGGGATAAAATTATTCAGTCCACCCTCCCTTTATTATTCATGTTGCTTTTATGGTTTTTCTGGATTTTTTTATTGTATTGATTTTATTTTTTAAACATTTATTAAATAAGAAAATAAGGCAAAAAACTTTGTACATTTGAATATATACTTTATATTCACTTGTATACTGAATTATTAAATAATATTTCCAATATCTTGTTTAATTTAGTTTGCTGTTTAGAATAATTTTTATTCTTTCATTATGAATATAATAAGGCTGCAAGATTTCATAGAAGAGGCTTAAAACCTTAAATAATGAAAATATTTATTTTAATGACTAATTTTAATTACCTTGAAGCAAACAAAATTAGTAAGTTAATGATTCTTTATAGTGCCTTTAAAATTTTTTAAGCTATTAAATACGTGATCGACACAATAAATCCTAACTGAAATATCAACAAAGCTTATTTTTATCCACATTTTTTAAAAATCAGCAACATTCTGTAGTAATGCTATATATTACATAAGAACCAGAATATTCAATTGATCTGTCATTAATGATTTCAATATCGCTGCTGATACTTATATAGTATATGATTCCGCTGCCGCAAATCAGATTCTTTTTCGAGGGAAGCAAAAGCAAAAAAAAAAACAGCATTACCAAAACTTCATTGACCAAAATGTTAATTTCTTCTTATTTAACAACAGCTTGAAAAATCTGTTTGATTTTTTTCAGATAAACTGGCAAAACCCTTCTAGATTTCAAGTAAAGAGCAAGATTAATAATGTACATGACTATGTTACAGATATAGGTAGATGCTCCTGCCTTTTGGCCAATTTAGAGTCTGTTTTTCCATAAATAAATTAACCAGTAATTTCAAATTAATTAATAAGAAGCATGCCAATACTCTTTTAAACAATCCTTATTTTTACCATTTCCTTCAATTGATTGGTTTATTTTCCTTCTTAAACATGACTTGTAAAAATTAAATACAAGATCATGTATTGTATATCACAACTTCTGTTATGCTACTTTGTTAAGGAACAAGATTTGCGGTCTTTCATCATGAAGCTCAGAATGGATTAATCTAATACTGATGCCAAATACCCTTAGTTTATGAGGTAAGCTTCCTTTTATTCTTGATTTCACATCAAATACCTTTTTTAAGATTAAATGGTGGTGGCCAAAACTGGTACTTTAAATTCTATTATATACCAGTTGTCATGCAGGAAGCCAAAAGTGGAACAATTACATAAATCTAAAGTTTTGGTCAAGATAACTTCATTAGTTGTGTTTTAGTATTACATAAATTTCTAAGTATCATCTGAGATGAAATAAAATCAATTAATTTGGGCTTTGTTTCTAAAATAAAAGACTGATTTAGTTTTGTTTCTAAAATGAAAGAATCTCGATTTAGTTTTGTTTACTTTTCATTTTACATAGTAATGACTCAATTAAAAATAAGAAGGCAGTATTTAAGGCTGCAAATTTATATACTCAACATATCTAAAGTTATAATGGTTATACTATTCAAATGGGGAATGTCAGAAATATCTCCATTTAATGTTTACCACATTTATGTGTTGAAAATTTCAACTCAAACTCAACTGAGTGATGAGGAATATCTTTACATGCCATCGGTTCATTTTAAAATGATTCTTGATAATTTGATTAATAAGTGGGTTGTTATAATGCTACCTTATCAAGATTTTTAATAAAATTCGCGCTTTTGCAATGTAAGTTGTCTTCCTCATTTTTTTTTGTTTTATTTGATAAAAAATTATGTATAGTGAGTATGGTTTTGTATTTTATCAACCAAATTAAATTAATGTTTTCATTCCTGTTTTGTTTAAAACTGAAATCTGCAGTTTGTAGTACTCTGCCATCTTTATAAATTCATCAAAAATCACACTGAAAATAACAGAGGAAAATATATCACCAGTGTTTGTATTGTAGTATAAAATATTTATTTTTGCTTAAACTCACTGTTCGTTGGTAAATATAATATTATTGTGTCAAACGGTATTACAGAAGTGGCCAAAAAACTGGAAAGTGAAATGGGTTAATTTATTTCAAATCTAACTCCGGGAACGGGGTGATACCTTCAAAACTGTAGAAAGCCAATGTAATTGCTAAAGAATATATCAGCAGGATTTGTATATGCTTCACAGTAATTTCAATGTGAATTCTATGATTTTAGAACAGAATTCAGCTAATGAAAAATACAAAAATAAATTTTAAAAAATATTGGGGAATGTATAACATGTAATGAACTAAAACAACAGGAACTATATGGCAGTATAATTATCTCTAATAGAGCCATTTCGAAATATAATCGCAAATAGAACGAATGATATCAACTTACTGTATTCAGCATAAAGAAACACGTAATTTAGTGAGTAATTACTTTCTGTACATTAAGAATATTATAGATAATAACCGGTTACTTAAGCAAATAAAGAGGAAATTCAGAAAATAAAATATCTACTGATTTTTTTTTTGTTTAAGCTTGTAAAATCTCTTTACTCCAACGTAACAAATGAGTCGCAGTCGATAGATCAGTATGCTTTTGGAGTCACAGAGGGCGCAGCGCGTAGTTCATGTCAATGCTGTCTTGCTCTTCAAACCGTCGACAGGTGAGTTCATAAAAGCTTTCACATCTGTGATGGTTTCCGGACTCATTTCTCGAATGCTTTCGCGGACTGTCGTTCAAACTTATCGGTGAGGTAATTCATAAAAGCTTCCTCATGTAAACCTTGCGTATGGGTTTTCGAACGCCCGGTTGGTGCGGTGGAAATGCTCATGAAAGCCTGTGGAAAGTGAATACAACCTTCCGCAACCTTTCCTTGCTATCTGGGTTCATTGATCGAAAATCGCAAAAAAAAAAAAATAAATACAGTTCAGTGCTTAACGATTACCTTAATTGCTGCAAACAGAAAGAGAAGAACCAAGAATCATTTTCACAAAATAAAAGTACCAACGCGAAAATTATAAGCATAAAATTGTGCTGATAAAATGTTGAATAACACAATCCACCCATTAATCTGCTATTTAACCGTTCGGTCTTAATTCTGAACGAACATGTGAATAGCGGTATTTCCGAATATGCCCCACTGACGTCATGAGCCTGCCCATTGCAGGCGTGTTGTGGGACCCTCCATGGGTAAAAGCCAACTGCTGATGGTCAATGACAGATTTGCGAGTATGATCGAGTCATGGTCTGGGACATACAATGGGGAAAATAAATGATGAATTGTTGAAAAATTAGTACAATATCTTCATGATCTTTAAGCATTATTTCCTCCTCTTTCGACCAGTTTTAATGTCGAAAAGTCCCTTTAAAGAAAATAACAAATGACCAAATGTGACCTAAGGCACAATCCTATGTTCAGTTCTGAATTAGTTATGGGCAAGAAGTTAGCAATCAATTTCAAACACACTTATAGCTTGGACATTTGTGATTATTTTAACTACATCTCAAAAAATAATTTTTAACAATAGAAGAATTCTTGTGAAATCTGAGTTTATCATTTGTCAATTTAAAAATAAATCATCTAGCAGCAACAATTGTAAGGAAATTAGATATTCCATTTCAGAGACGGTCTAGGGATCATATGTGACACCCACAAAATACGTGAATCACGTGGGATGAACCACAGGTTGGATCTGAGCTTCTGTTCTGTTTCCCGTAGGCACATGGTGGTCGCTGACGGCTCTGTTAAACACCAACCGAAGAACAAAGTAATAACCGAGG
>BGPR01044605.1:0-12562 GCA_013235015.1 Araneus ventricosus | reverse complement strand
ATGGAAAACAACTGATTAAATATTTGTAGAAATCATGAAAACAATTGTAATTTCAATACAACAATGAAATTCCTGGTCATAAATTGAATAAATGTTTTTTTTTTTTTTAATGTTAAGGAGAAAATTTAATTGGCCTCATTGAAAAGATATTTTTCTGAATTCTTTTAAGATGTTTTAAAAATATTTTTTTTGTCTAATAGTAATCTCTGGAGTTATTGCTGAAAAACATCAAAATTTCAATGAAATTTCGATTAAAAAATACATACACTTTTCTTTATTAGAAATAAAACAATTTAATGGCTCATTTTAAGCATCAAGGTTTTAAAAACATTTTCCATGAATAAAAAGATATAAAATAATACTAAGAGATAACAGCTGATTCTTAATTATTTTTCTTAAATTTTACAGAATAATAATCCCCTCTCATGCTCATATTTCCTACTTTAACATACAATAAAAACACCTCAAAAGTTCATGAAGTTGAAAGAGAGGACCGCTCTTCAAACTGCAGATTCTGCTAAATCAATGAGCCAAAAGAAAATTTCTGATTTTTATTGTTGACTTCCTGCATTGAATATTGGGTAAAAGATTAATATGAATAAATTTACACCTAGAATTTTTATTCAAATTTTGTTTCCTTCTGATAGAACAACAGCAGGATTTCAAGCAATTACCAGTAAAATGTAGCATTAAATTCAGATCCTGTTATTAAATAAGCACTGCCAATACAATAATACCTTGACTTAGCTACCCTAACTTACAAGAACTCGAAGTTATGTTGTTCCTTACTTCCTCTTCCCACTTTAAATATTTCTCATTTTAAAATTTAATAGAATATTATACAAATTCAAAAATAAAAACAAATAACAGAAATAAAATACAAATCTGTCCATTCTTTTTAAAAAATGAGTTGAAAGCAAGTCAATTATGTAACAGAAAATATCAAGCTGTTGGAATCGTACAGCTGACAGTCGAAGAACTTATAGAAATGCATAAACAAATCCCTAATATAGAAGCTGAACCTCAGACCCAGATCCACCAGAAAAGCAAACGACAATTGCTAGCTTTGTAGAAGATCTCGGATCATTTGAAAAAGGGGTTACAGAATTTGGGGGCAAGTTGAGGTAGTTGATGCTAGCTACAAGTCATCAGATGAGTTTGTTAGTTTTATAAAGCTATCAACATCTGCTTTGTGCAGCACTTCTATTTTAATATATACTATTTTGTATTGATATGTATGAAAACTACATTCTTTCCTACATATTTTTCTTCTTAAAAGTTGTTTTCCAAACACTTGCCTCTAACTAATTAAAATTTGCATGTATTTATATATATAAATATATATAACGTATTCGTTGTTGTAGACATGAAATGATTAAACAGGCCGAGTTGAATTCTAATTCTCCTTTATTATAAAAATATTTTGGAGAGTGACGGGCATACCAACATCTTAGTTGAAGTTTTTTGTAAAAGTGTACAGAAAAATCCCTGATTCTCTCAGATAAGGGAATAACAATATAACCACGTGATCAAAGTGAATGGAATATTGGCTATTTTTAATAAATTACATAAGCGTTTTAGGGAAAAGGTCTAGCGCTAAGGAGACGCGTCATGATTTTCGGTGGGCACGTGAAAACGATTAAAATATTCTTTTAGTGTTAAATATGCCAATACACACACACACATATATATATATATTGTACTATTCAAGTGTCTAACTTAATGGTTAACTCCATGGGCTCATTAAATTACAGTTCGAAAACTGTACTTTATATATATTTTGTTGTTTTTCAAAAGACAGTTAAATTCTAGAGAAAAGGTCTTTTAAAGTTTATGTTAAATTATGCATAATAAAAATGATTAAATAACATATATAAGTATTATAACATTTCTACTATTTGGAAAAAAAATTATATGAATGATGAAAGAAAAGTTTGATAGCCATTAATTGTTGAGAACTCAATCCAATTACAGTTTAGTTAAGAGTTCACTAACATTAGGCAATTAACAGACTTTGTATATTTCATTATGCATTACTTACACCATGTCAGAAGATCCGGGAAAAGTACTCCCAAAATGGATTTCATCTTCAGGCAGCTCATCGGTCTGCATTTCAGCAGAGGCATTCCTTTGTAAATTGGCTTTCAGTTGACTGATGTTTTTCTCTACAGTGGGCAGCTTTTCTTTTAATTTGTGACCAATTTGCAGATCGCCTTTCAGCTGACTTCGAGCCTAAAAAAAGTTTTATTTAAGTTGGAAGATATTATACAAAATAACAATAAAAAATAAATTCGCATTTGCAGTAAATATAATGAAAAAAGTATAATTTTGAAAAATTTGTAGTTAATTAAGTTCTTAAATTGGTTAAGTTTAAAAAATTGTTAAATTAAATATTTTTGAATGCTCAAAAATATTTAAGAATGACCCAGAATCACCCATATTGTTCTAGAAACATTTAGGAAGTTATACAAATTTCCAAAATGTAATAGTGTGTGAATATATTCTAAAATAGTTTGAAATGTTCCAGAATTTTAACCTCTTATAATGTTTAAAGATTCTCGCATCTCCTGCAGTGGTTGCAGCAGGGATTTCTAAAACCGACAATATTTTTACTCAGTTAGCAAGTAATAAAAGTCTCAAGGCTGTCTGAAATTGGTTCTGTAGTTTAGGATATGTGGAATTTACTTATTTACAATGCTTTTATTTATATTAAGATAATTATTCAGATATTTAGTCCAAAATTAAAAGTTAACTTCACAAAAAGAAATACAGATGTTTAAATGTCATGCAATGAAGACGAGAACCTCTTCATTGACCAGGTAGCTAAACATGTACCAATGATAAAGTTTCACATAAAAATTTCTATGAAAATATCTCGATTTTAGAAACTGTGGCAGCGCTAGCGTCAAGCCATTCATTTATTATCTTTTGTATCTGGCAACATGGTTCTCATTCTAGATTGTATCCACGTGATGCGATGTTGTTAGGTGTAAATAAAGTAAAATAAATGTATAATTTAAACCATCATCTTTTTATTGCAACCATTCTTCTGGCACCTATCTTAATGCCAAACTGGTGACCCGGACATGACAAACTAATCATAACTTTATATAACTATTTTTTATTCATTGATGATGAGATGATGAAATAGAAGAATTTTATATCACGTAAACCATCTCCTTAGACTTGGACTACGATAAACATTATCTTTTTCTGATATCTTTGAAGCCAATTTTATTTTAACAGCAAGCAAATCCATGCTGTTTAATCTATGGCATTTACAACCAAGCATTTAGTAACCATTAATAGGTTGATACATATATTACAACAACCAAACTAAAATCCATCTTCATTCGAGTTAATTTTTTGGAATTAAATTACACGCTTTGATGTTACTCAAAATACAGTTAAATTTATTCTTGAGATACTTAGTCACTATGACTATAATTAATAAAAATGATTAAATTTCATATATAAGTCTTCAAAGACTTAAAAAATTTGATTCAACATTTACAGAGAATATCAATTTGTTATTCTTAAGCAAAAAGAAACTAATTGACATAAAATACTACTCCATTTTGTGCAGTTTTGAATACATAAAAGTTGAATTGTCACTTTAACTTATATTCATGGCTGTTTGAGAACATCTCTATAAATAATAATAATAATAACAAAGGAAAAAAAACCCCACTTCCTTTTCAAGTTACATATTCAGGTAAACCACATATTACTATCAATTTATGTGAGTTCATCAGCTGAAACTTTATTAATATAAGGAAATAAAAAGCAAATGAAATTTATTCATTACATGAAAAAGTAATAAAAATTCAATATCATTTCCTTAAAATATATTGCATTCATTAATTCCAACCCCCAAATTTCTTTGTAGATAGTTTGTTTTTAACTGAAAGCAAATTCAGACTGCTTAATCTATGATATTTATAACCATAATATTTAATAAAAATTAAATTTAACAGTTAATTATAATTAACATAAAGTTCAACTTAACTAAAAAACATTTAAAATATTAAAGTTGAAGACTTTCCCCCCCATGAATATACCATTAAAAATAATACAGATTTTTTATTTGCATAACTTCCACAGAACAGAGAAGAATATATAATATTTTTAAAAGATGTATTTATACCTCAGGGTTATACCTTGCTCTGAGTTTCTGCATCTTTGCCCATTTTCCAGTGTTTCTATGTTTTAGAGTCATTCTTTCCTATAATAAATACAGAAAAAAAAAAAAAAAACCATGATATTTTTATTATATTGATAATAAAAATATCATCAGCAAAACAAATATCACAGAGTTAAACACCAACATGCAGTTACATATTCATAATCACAAAGAATTATATATGTAAGTACTAATTATATTTGAAAATTGAAATTTTTCTATCCAATTTCAATTACTGATGAAAAATAACTTTATGAAGTATACTTAGTTATATTATCAGTTAGCTAATGCTTGGTAATACAGTTGTTTGAATGAGCTATTTATTGTTACGATGAAATTTTAAATTCTTTCTTTTCTAAAAGTTAACAGAATGAAAAATTTTTTAAGTCTGGTCTGTTTTTCAAGACTGAATGGAATTAATTTGTAATTAATTAACTGCTAATTATGTCCAGTTTCAATTTTATCATACTTGCATATTATCGTTAATAAAGTAATAACAGATAATGTTATTAAAAATAAATTATTTTTCAAGTGTTTTATTTATTGGTATAATCAATTAAAATTTACAGTTTACTTACAATTAAATAAAATTTTCTACAAGTATTTTATTGGTAACACCATAATATATTACAAAGTTGATTGCGGCCCATTTCAAAAATCTGGAAAACTACTGCAGAGTAAATGAATGTAAAACACACGCACATATTTCAAGAAGTTGAATTAAAGAAGCATGAGTATTTTTGAAATATTGCTATCACATCATTTCACAAGGCTACCTCTTACCTTTTCATTTGAACATTAAATAATAATAACAGAGTGAAGTTTAGCTTGCTTTGGGGAGGGGGAGTTCTAGGAATTGCTGAGTTTATATATTTCTTTGTTAACAATCAATTAGACATTTAGAAGCAGACAATGGCTTCATACATTCAACACTTCAAGTATCGCATTAGAAACTGAAGTATACAAATTAAAAGGCATTAGAATTTGATTAAGTGCTATGAACAGAATTGTTTACGAAATGTAAAGAATTTTCCTATGCTATTCAGAGCTTAAAATCATAGCCAGTTGGTTCTTGAGAGGAATTTCCTAATCCAAAAGCTTCACACAGATTTTGCTTAATGAGAAAAAATATTGTTCCACAGTCTGCAGAGTATTTAGGTTATAAGTGGAGAAGACATATCATATATGTAAGACATATAATTAATCTCGGAATCATACATTTGTTCTACAACAATATTTGAGAAAAAAATTGTATCAACATTTCCAACTTCAGAAATTCCAGATTTTTCCAGATGTTTGTTTGCATCCTTTTTGACATTTATTGAATGCATCCTTTTTGACATTAGGGGATAATGACCTTTGTTGCTAAAAATCCCATCACAATCAACCAATCAAATTTCCAGATGTTTATAAAACACTTGTTTTTGTTGTAGATCAGGAAGGGGGGGGGGAGAGAGAAAAGAAGAAATGACACAAATCAGAGAGAATAATTTTCATCAAAATGTGTTTCCTATAGCCAGATTTATTTACTTTTTCTTAATCTGTGACACAGATCAAATAATGATTGCCCAATAAAACACTGAACCCATTAAAAATAGAGGTTATCTTATTAAATGCCACACATTATTTCTGTTGTGAACATCCCCTTTTCTCAACTAATAAAAAGACTACAGTGATGAATAAGATATCATTGGAATATATATATATATATATATATTTGGAAACTTCTAAATACACATATGCAATACAAAACATACTTATTAAAGCACATTATACTTTGGGGGGGGGGGGGGATGAGGAGAGAAAAGTTTGCATAGATTTACTGGTATTTAATAATCATAATGCTAATACACATCATATATACTAAAAATATTTATAAACTATTTTTGATACTAAATTCAGCAGGAATTCTCTTTATATATGACTTATAAACATTTGCATTAATGGAAAAATTACATTTTCTTGGAAGAAAAAAGAATGAAGATTCTCTGAAATTGCAAGATGAGAAAAGTTTGAAAGACTCTAAAAGTGAATGAATGCCTAGAATTTGAAGTAACCAGATTAACTATGTATAATTACAGCAATCTCACAATAAGATAATTAATCCTATTTTAAGTTCAAAGGATAGAGTAACAATTAAGAAACACCGATTCTAAGGGTAACGCATTAATTTCCAAAACAGAAGAATTCTTTAAGAAGTTACCAGAATTCGCAATTTATCTGCTTCCATCAGCTTCTCTAGAGCTTTGGCAGCATCTGTTTTTTCAAGTTCTTCAAATTCCTTCATCAGCTTTTTCATTTTCTCCTTTTTCAACAGTCGGTGATACCTGGATGGAAAATCACATTATTTTACTCAAGTTCTAATATTTATTTTCAAGAATTTTTCAAGCACTTTTAATACACAAACAGCTCATGAATCAGCCCTCTATACATCACATAGGTAGCCATTTAATAAAATTGCTTGCCAAAGTTTCCAAAAATTTTTACCTCTACATTTTATGCCATATTTAATTCTTGACAAGAATATGTGCATAATTTTCAGTATCGATGGCAAAGTATCCCATTGATTAGAAAATCTGAGATAATTTAATTGACAATCTTTAAATATAGAATTATATTTTTAAAATTTTGTGAAACAAATTCCTTTTAGTCACAGGAACTTTGAAAGATAGCAACATTATTTGACAGTTATTCTAAAACTTGTAAGAAGTTTGTTTTCTGTAATACAGTCGACGCTCGTTATAACGACCACACATTATAAAGACCATTCCATTATAACGACCAGTGATAAAATCCCCAACTGTGTTTTCCTATGCACCCTACATCATTTTACTTCTGGTATAACGACCGTCCAGTGTCGTCTAATCCCAATACAAAGTCCGAATTCAGAGGACACTCTTCCCGGTATTTTTCACAACAGAACTTGTTTCTAAATGTGTAACTTGAAATGACCTTGATTATTGTATTGCCAAGCTTCGTAGATGTAGAGACTTCAGTGTTACAGTTCAAATTTGACGGGGGAGGGGAAGGAATTACCACGCACCACAGCGGGGAAATTATAATAGCCTAGAATAAGCTAGTGCTATTGAGACTTTAAATTATTTTTTTTTTAATGGCAAGAAAATACAGAGCATTATTTATCACCTTTAACTGAAATGGAAAATTATGTTTTGCAAAAATCACAAACAACGATTTCTGATTTTTTCTTTCTTTAGGAAATAAATGTTTTGTAAGTATATAACACCCTTTATTTTCTACTTTAAAATCTGTTTCAGAAATATATTTTTGATTTATAAAATTTTATTTTTAATACCAAAGATAAAAAATAATTTGAGTATTTAGTTGGAATCTCTTTGACAATCGCCTATTTTTATGGAACTGCTGAACGTGCATGTGTACATTTTTTAATTATATCCACTATAGCGACCACTCGTTATAAAGACCTTTTGCTGTGGGACGTAAAGGGTCGTTATAACGAGTGTCGACTGTATTACTGAGATATATGGTAAAGAATTATGCAGAAATTGATAATGAAGTTTAAACATTAAAGGCAATAAATCCAATGTCATTTTGGCCTTCTTAAAGAGTATTCTTATTGAAGATAATTATATGTAGGAATGATTGCAATTTTATAATGAAAATCTAGAAAACCACCACGGGTGAAAGTCCAACAAAAGTGTGAAAAATTCTGGATATAAATGTGATACACATGGAAACACGTATTTTCAAACAATTCAATTAAAGAAGCAAAAAGCAACTTTTTAACAAAAAATTATTCAAATTTATGTGTTTTTGCATCATTTCAAAAAGTTGCTTACCTTTTCAGTTTCTCAACATATTGAAAAGGTTTATATTTTCTTTATTTTTATTTATTTTTTTGAGATAGATGGGTGTTAATTTCTGGGAACTGCTGTGTTTTTGTACAAATTTGTTAACAGTTGAAAGTTCATTACGATTGCATTTTGATGCACACAACGGCTTTTCGATTTCCACTTTAAGTATTACAAGGTGGCTTCAGAAACTGTGAAAAAAATTTCCCTGACTAAACTTAAAAAATAATGTATTTTAATGAAATTTAATTTTAAAAAAATGGAATGAACATCCTAAAAAAAATCTATTAAAACAGTATATTACATTTCTTATATGTAAAAAATACTGGAAATTTTAACAAAATACTTTGGTTCTAAAACTGCATAAGAATTCTAAGAAACATTAAAACTACTCTTTGCAACACAAGTTAAATTATATTAACAGTACAGGTTATTATGATCTTTGCTCAAAACTTTAAAGCAGTTCAATAACAGTGCTCTTTGCATGAGTACCAGAATAACATGTTGCAGCATAAAAATAAAAATAGTATAATTATACGTACCTAATAATATATATTTTAGCAAAAATTTAAACAAGGGAAACTGTCAAAATATTACTTCAAATCTTGATTCTTTAACAAATCATAAGAAATTAATTGCTCTAATAAAAAACCTATGCTTTTATAAATGAATATAAGTTTTTTTTTTTTTAAATTCCATTTATTATTACAAATAATGCTAGACATAAGATACTAATTTATAGATAATAACTCAAGTAACAAATAACTATTAATTTTCCCTGATTTTTAGGTATTTTTACGAATTTCCCTGCTTTTTCCAGATCGATAAAATTCCCAGACTTTTCCCTGGTTTCCCGGTTCTGTCGTCACCCTGTATTAGATGTGAAGCACATGTATGCATATTAACCAAAACTGCTAGCTGAAAATATCACTCTCAATAGGACTTTGAGAGGAATTTTATGACCTAAAAACTTCACGGTCGTTTTTGCCCAATGAGAAAAATAATATTTCATAGCCTGAAGAGCATTTAAATTATCAGTATTCAAGGACATTTTATATTCTCTCTGGTATATCATCGTTCATATAATTAATCTTTGAATGATATATTTGTTTTCAAACCAAATTGAGAAAGATAACAATAACACTTCACAAATCTGGAAATTCCAGACATGAGAAAGTAATAAATCCAGAATTCTGGATGCATTTGGATCATGATCATTTCTGTATGTATCTAAAGAGGCAAGAAAAGTTGCGACATGATAATAAGAAACAAAGTAATAGTTCTGTAAAATATTTTCAAATACATTAATTCATTAACCTAATATATATGGGCAGAATGAATGTACGAGGCGTGTCCGGAAAGTAAGTACCGTTTTGGAAAAACTCGCATAAAAAAAGTTTTCTCGAAACAAAATTTATTTTTACATGAAAGAGCATTTCGGAAACTATTTTTCTACATAGTTACCACCATTGTTCAGAAATTTGTCATAGCGGGAAACCAAATTGCCTATACCCTCTTCACAGAAAGATGCCGCCAGTGAAGACAGCCACTGCTGAACACCGTTTTGTGCGTTGTCATCGCTTGCAATAATTTAAGCGATTTGTGAAATTCTCATGCAAAACAGTATTTGAAATTTGTGGAAACTCACCACAAAGCATTCTTATTGTGAACCGTCCGTTTTCACAAATTTGCTCATTCACTTTTGCAACCAAACCATCATTGACAACAGAAGGTCACCCACTCTGTGCTTCGTCATGAACATTGGTGCGTCCATCATTGAAATGTCGAACCCACTTTCTAACCATTCCATCAGTCATTACATTTTCAGCATAAATCTCTACAAGTTGACGATGAATTTCAGCTTGCTTAACATTACTTCAAAAACCGTATTTACAGAACGCACTTCAGTCGGCGGGATTGGCATTCGTCTTAAACATTTTGAACACTCACTAACACATGTAAACACAACACAATCTGGCTGTAATGGCGTCAGTGGACAGACAATCAACCAGAGACACGTGCGCATATGCGCGGAACTCCGACACTAGTGCCGCGGGGATGGTAGAACGAAACGGTACTTACTTTCCGGACACGCCTCGTATAAGATATAGTATAAATGCATACCTTTTACTTTTTATTTTATTTTGTCTACGAGCTTTAGCTTCTTGGTAAGAGATTAGAGCTCGATGCTTCATGAGTTCAGCATGCCTTTGTTTAGCCTGGAAAAAAACAGAATATGTGTACTGATAAATAAATTATAGGTAGGTGAGAGTAAAACTAAGAACATGACAGTTTCAGTCTTCTGTAGATATTTTGAAGACAAAAACATAACTGATAGTAAAAATTACTTTTAAAAAATAAGAAAAGCATTTTAGAGATTAATCCAATTTCCTTGATAATAATTCAGTAATTTTACAAAATATGAGGGAAACCATATACATAATACATACTTTGTAAGAAATGCATACCATGACTATATCTACATTTATGCCAACACCTAGCACATCAACTTTAAATTAAGAAGACTTCAGTTTTACTTTTTTTTAAAAAATTAATAATTTGTTTCCTAACTGAAAATAGTTAATAACTTCACCTTTTGAACCGTAGTTTGCAAAAATAATATTACCACGAGAACAAAAATATTAGTTTTACATAAATTCTAAAATAATTTTTTCTGAATTACTTTTCAGACTACATTTTTCTTTATTTGATTATTTTAAAAATGCAATTTAAAAAAGCTTTTTCAGAAATAAAAAGAAAGGAAATTGATTTGAATGGAACAGGGTTCCCACTCTTATTGAAGAAAAAAATTCAAGGACCTTTTACGGAAAATTCAAGGACCATAAAATTACATATTGTAGAAATTGTACATAACTGAATTTTTCACTTGAAAAATTGTAAAACGTGTTTATACATTTGATATTTCAGTTGTTCTGATTTTACAGGAATCAATCTACAAATTAAAATAATATAATAATAAAAATAAGTTATAAAAAATTTCAAAAAAACGACCATGATTTTTTTAAATATTTGATGTCAATAGGACAAGAGACAGTGTAGAAGCAATAATGAATAACAAAAGAATCTTATCTGAAAACTTGAAATATATTGAGATAAAATCAAAAATCGTATCTAATTTATCTTGAATATCCATAAGTCAATCTCAATTGAACACTAAAGAAATTTACAATTAATAACTATTTTATGCTTTTTGGAACAGATCTTTTATAAATCTTTATGTTATAGCTTTTAAGATCAAGCCTTGCCATTTTAGTAATCAGACATGACACAGGCTTGGAAGAAAAAAAGCTGAACTTTATAAATATGGAATCGTATCAAACATAAACACCGAGAAGTAAAATAAGTATGATTAATTGAACAATAAATGAATAAATTTATACAAAAAGTGCTTGAAATATTAAAAATATTGTAGAATTATTATTTAAAAGAAAATTAATGGGTGAAAAATGAATTACGTATAAAGATTTGTTAAAATAAAAACTATGGTAAAAATTATCTCCCTAAAAAATATGGCCCTGTGAAAACTCTTTTTGATTATACATAATTATTAAGACTTTTGTTTCTCATTTTTTGATCTAACAGTTCAAGCTTTCCTTTATGCTTCAGTCTGCTATTTTCCTTCATTTTTTAAATTTTGCTCTCTTTCTTTGATTGGGAGTTTTTCTTTATTTTTTCTCATAGCTATTTTCTTACTATGAAGTTCCTCTTAGTACCATTTGCCTGATGACCTTAAATTTTTGCACGTTACTATCAATAGCACATCACGCAAAAAATATTTTTTCTAAAATATTCAAAAGCAGACTACTTTTTGCTCATCATTTTGTATTTAACACTCTAAATTGAAGAATACGTGTCAATATACATTCTTTATGATCTTTTATCTATAAAATCTGACATTAATTTGAATGTGCACACGGCGCACAGTTTTTTTTGCGTGCTATTCACGTCTTTGGTGAGCACAACCCCTCCTCTCCCCAAACGCATTACAAAACTTTTAATGCAGATTTACATCGATCCCAAGAATGACAAAATTCGATGCCGAAAAAGCGGAAATCCGCGTTTCAGCGGAAATGTGTCATGTCTGAATAATTCAATCACAATGTAATAATGATTCAAACAGAATAAAAACCAAATTTTTAAATCACAATTAATTTTATTTTTGACCTTCTAAAGAGACAATAATCAAAAGTAGCTATCAATACATGATTGATTAAAATTTTAAACAGTTGAAATAAATAAAAATAAGTCACTGATATTTAATCCCCACCTAGATACAAGTTTCAAGTCTAAGCAGCGAAATTAACTCTCCATACTGAAAGGTCCGAAGTGTAATGTGCAACCAACCTATGGTTCGAGAACCTCCTTCTCTCTCTGTAAAATTTCCACCTTGGGGGAAAGGGATATTTCCTAGAACTGTTAGGGAAAGTCCGAACATAAATTCGCTGTAATCCTCAAAACTGGCCATTAGCATTTCAACCCCAAACCAATTTCTTTCAAATAAAACCCCTTAAGATGTCAGCTCTTATTG
>BGPR01044604.1:0-12562 GCA_013235015.1 Araneus ventricosus | reverse complement strand
TTAAACTAATCGTCGTCAGTCATCTGCTAATTATTGTAAGGTTATTTCCGTTTCGCTCTATTTCTGTTTCCTTAAAAAGAAACTATAAGCTTTTTTTGTTTTTCAATCAAAATTTTTTAAAATTTATTTTTACCCTTCTAAGTTGGTTCGTGATAAACATTTGCTGACTAACAAACAAGGTAAATGTAATAACATCATGTCATTGTGGGATTCTTATTAAAGGAATAATAAATCCAACATCCATATTTTTTGACAGAAAATAATAAGAATATAACGCTTGTACCAGAAACTGAGCAATTAACAATGACATTTCTTGACAAATAATTTAATTTTCTAATTCAATCCATTCATTTCATGAAACTGACATAAACTATTTTCTCCCTGAATGTAATATGGTTTTCATCCATCAAATTCCTTCTTTCATTTTTTATTATCGTCTGAGGTATTTAAAAAGATGCCATTTTTTTCTCTTTCCAACCATATATTTTTAATTCAACCATAAGCTATCGTAATTAAAACATCCAGTGAACCAAGAAAAAATATTTATGAATTGGCTAGCCGAAAAACCGATCTATCCATTGTACATACCCTAATTGGATAAGAGATTTTCCTCGTTTTTCTTTCTTTCTTGGAAAGGGAAAAAAATACAAAAAAAACATTTCTTTTAATCGTGGTTAATTACTTTCCTTCTCTTCACCAAGCTAATCGACGATCGAGCTTAATCCTAAAGCCAGCCAATTCGTTGATCGAAGTATCGAGATATTCCAAGCCATCTAGCAAAAAAAAAGATGGCTCAACCAACGCTATATTAATAACACCCGTATTTTTTACACGTAATCAATTAAGTATTTTAATATTTTTAGATTTAAAAAATGGGCAGATAAGGGAAAAGAACTGACAGTTTATTGATAAAAATTGGCAGATTGCTGATAAAGATTTACAACTATAGCGTTTAGCAATATTTTTATTATTTTCCTTTGGAGGGACACTATTTTGTTTCATTTCTACTGCATAGAATTATCATTATTATTATTATCGTAACCTTTTCAAAATATTAAAATGGCTGCTTCTCTGTCATTTAATTTCCAGACTGACTAGAATTCGTATCGATCAGAATAAATACTACATCAGCATTCGAACAATCTTTCGACTATTTCATAATTCAAAAAAAAGAATCATATTTAAGCACAATTTAAAATAACACACAAACTCTAAATAAAATTTGGAAGATTTCATACAAATTGGAGAAAAATGAAGACTGAATTTCATTCTAATATAAATTACACATACTCTTCATTTTTACAAATCTTTTCAAAATAGTAATTCATTGTCTAAACACTTTTATATAATTTGACTTATTTCCCGTTTGTAATCCTGTCTTCGTATCGTCTGTAAAAATGTGAAATCGTCTGTAAATCGTCTTTATAAAGATGTAAATTTACAGACGATTTTTCGTTTGTTTTCTGATGAACTAAACCTCTGAATATTTTGAACATTTGCGTATTCCTCATGACAATAGATTATTTTAACATTGTCATAACTTAATTGTCACTTGATCACTTGATCACTTAATTTAATTAAATTTGCCTTCATAATAGTGGCGCCAATTTCTAGTAAATTTGAGAAAATCTTGATTTCAAGATTCCATAATATATATAAAAATGGGCTATCAATTAAAGACTAAAAGAATAAAATAATAAAAATAAAATTTTCACTTTTTAGTGCACTAATAAAAAAAATTTATATGATTTATTATTTTAGACCTCTTTCTTAAGCGACACAACATCTGCAATCACAAAATGAAATTACATAAACACAAAAATAGGCAGTAATAGCAAGAGCTTCTTTTTATGGACTCTCTATTATATATCCTTTGAAATATTCTATCACTATTTGTGAGAAGCGAAGATAGGTCGAAAAGCAAAAAGAAAATTAGAAGATAAAAAAAAGTATGAATATCTTTAAAGCCTTTAATTAAGAGCAAAATTCTATTCGAATTTGCGTAATGATTCTTAAGATTCGCAAAAAACTGTTTTCTTCTAATGATCGTAGAGCAAGTTAATGAGCAGTGTTTAGAATTTATAAAGATTAAATGCATAACTAGATACAATATGTTTTGTTTTTGAGATAGTAAGTACAAGTGAAATAACTTAACAAGAGATATTAAAAATTAAACTTTGCATTAAACAAAATGGCGCAAAAATGCATGAACTTCCAATAAAATACAAAAGAAAGATATTTTAATTATACAATAAAGAAATTACAGAAGAGAGTAAACAATATCAATAACATTGTACTTTTTGCGAGCAGCATCCAGTTATTGCATTAATAATGTTGTCTATAATCAACTAACCAATTAGGGTACAATCAAACAATAGAAATCATGCTTCATTAAAATTATAACACATCAAGATAAAACAAATAAAATGGAAAAGAATGAAAGGGAACTCAAATGGCAAACTTTTTCAAAGAGCCACTCGCCATCGGAATTCAAATCTGGATAAATTTTCTGTCAAGGGAACCATAGTTTTTTTTTTCAGTTTTATATCACAGATGTGAATATTTCAGTTGAAATATTGACAATTTCATTATTTTACTTTCACATCATTCAGCTCAATTTTTGGTCTTTTTATATTGCTTTTTTGTTAAATGTTTACATTTTTCTGTTTCTTTATAATAAAATTGTTTAAAATAATTGTATTTATCACCTTCTCCCAATTACACCCTAATTTTAATAATTACTCTCTTCAAATTGATTGTTTTGTCCTTTTCATCTGATGGCCGTTCAAAATTACGAAGTACGCCACAAAATAGTACTCGTGATGCTTCAAAACTAGATGTTAGTATAACTAAAATAAGGTATTTGTGTCGTGTAGCTGCAAAAGTAACCACAGAAACGAAACATGCGGTTGTGTCTTAGATTAGATGTTAGAGCATCGATTAAATTATTGATGTAATTGNTTCTAGAAATTTGAATTTTCGTTGTGATCACTACATTGCAAAATATCTCCTTAGTACCAAAAGCAGACAAAAAATACAATTGAACACGATAATGTTTTTCGGTTAGCTTTTCATAGGCAAATCACGTGATGAGAAAATCATTAAGTGAAAATTTTTAAAGAAACTGGTACTATAAAGAATTGTTATAAGACAGACATAACATAACAATACTCCATGCCCCTGCAACAACAGTGAAACCTGTGTATAAAGATATTATCTATAACGATAAAGCTTCCTATAACGATATTTTCTTTGGTTCCGACGCAATTCCTATTTACTCAACGATAATCACTTCTTCTTCACCTACAACGATAATCATTTCTTAGATGCACCTGTCTATAGCGATAATTTTACTTTTTAGAAGGATGATACAGTAGCTACATTCTCGATTTTATTTTTTTTCCTTGGAAAACCATACCCTATAATCAAGAATATCAGATAACAGGGGAATCGGAGAGAATGGGACTAGAAACCGAAGCCTGTTGTAGCAGGGGGATCCGGAAGAGGGTACCAGCGATTGGAATGTACACATTTGTTTGTTTCGTCTGACTGTTTGTGTTCACTAACTTATTCATTCGCATTTAGCACTTCGAACTGACCAAATTTAGTGTTACAAAAATCATTCTGAGAGTGTATGGTGGAAACAGTCCAACACGCAGGATAATGGAGAATGAAGGTTTATTCACAAATATGCAGGAAAAGCACGTAGCAAAGGTAAGAGGAACAGTACCTCTTATACAGATTAGCAAAGCAACAGACAACAATTCACAAGTAAAAGCAGTAACAGCACTTTCAGATTTAGAAACACAAACAGTCAGCAAATCACTAATAATGACATTACAGCACTTTCAATAGAGCTCAGTTCACCGGCTGACCGTCTCACACTGCAGTCGAAACTGCAAAGTCGTTCCAGTCTATCAACGCACCTATGTGATCCAAGCACTGTTCTTTTATACTCTCCCCGATAGGCCGTGACGTCACATTGAATCATCTAGTACATTCAAGCGTATCCTCTCTCCTAGTAGAGATATCGAGAAAGGATCGCATTTTCTGGAATCTTCGATTTGTCGCCAATGTCAAGGGTCCAGGCCTGGCCGCTGCCGGTCATTCCATACTTACCCCTGTAAAACTCTCTTCTCAACCATAAGACTAGTGAGGCAGAAAAGCGACATTACATTTTGTAACAATGGTAAACGAAAACAATTTAAAGGTACCATAAATGACGATTGTGAAAACGTATAAAATTGCATATTTTATCCTTTATAAAATACATTTTTATATAAGAGATTATTTGTAAGATGAATTAATAAGCACAATAAAATATGTTACTATATTAATAAATGCACATGGACATCGGATGCGCAAATCCTCAAACTGTCTGTAAAAATATATGTATATTTTCCAGGTCCGCACAATATCGTTATAGATAGGTTGTACTGTACAACCTTTAAGGTTATTTAAGCAGTGTCGCTGACATGAAATGGAAGAAAAATCCCACCACCTGATGGGGTGACCTCACCAAACTCCTCTCACAACTGTCTAATTAATAAACGCTACAAGTTTACAAATGTAGTCAGGACCGAGTCTATTAGGCCGGACTGCTATTGTGCATTACATTGCTAAGTTGTCTGGTATCACATAGCATGATGATTAATAAACCCATGAAAATACCCTTAATTATACTGCTGCACATGAAATAACTAGTCACAAGTAACAACTACATGGATACAGACATTCTTTCCATAAATTGAGTAGTATAAGAATCGTGTCTGTTGATGCAATCACGTCAGACTAAGACGAGACAGACGAATCAAGCCTCAAACATTATCAAGCTGCGATTTTCCAACTAGAGGTTCCAAATCGTCTTAATTATCTCTGAAAAAGTAACATTTTAAGTGTTGCGGTTTCGAAAATAATTATTAGTGCGGGAAATATAAGCTGAATATATCCAACCACATACCATAAAAAGGGATTATATTCCCTTTTTATTTATTTATTTTAATGCGAATTAAGTTTTGTTTGAAGAAATTGCTACTACCAGAAGAAGTGAAAAAAGTCTAAAAATATTATAATCCTGGAGCAATCGCTTTTGATGTTCTTAAAGTATATTTTCCTCGCTTCAACAAAACAAATCCTGTGGTAATTACTATATGAATATTCTTTTTTGTGCGGAGACGTTTTTTATGGATATCTAAGTTGGAGAGTACTTTTAAAAAGACAAGCGGAAATATAAAAATACTTTTAATTATAAAACTGAATAATTGATAAAATTTAAATTTAGATCCAAGTAATTAATCCTATGAAACATTGTAGCAACTTTATCTGAAATACGGCTATGCTCATCTCTTTATTCTTACAGATGAAATGCACTGAATTCCAACAAGATATCCTTCTTCATTAAAAGGACGAATAAAAGTAGAAACATTACTTTTATTTTTTCTATCTTATCACGAAGTAAGTTAATTTGAACACATCATAGGTACCTATTTTATTGATGTGTCAATTACCCACGGAAATTAAACTTATTTTTATTCTAATTTTTCTTCTTTCAAAATTACATTTTCTTCTATCTTTAGCCTTTTTTGTAACGTTCAGTAGTTACCTTTTTAATATATTCAAGTTTCAAATAGTTCTAACATTCCTTTTTTCCCTTTGATTCTAAGTGCAGTTTTCTCTAACTCGTGGAGAGAAAGTTTGAATTCCCTTGGTTTTTCTGTCGTATTCATGAATGCAGTCGTAAAACTGATATCTAGATCTAAAATGATGCAAGTCATTCGAATTGTCTTATCAGAATTCTATATGAAAAATTTAAGATTTAGGAAAACGCTGAACGATCAGAACGTGCAGATTTTTAATGATAGAATAGAAGTTGATTTAATGAAAGATCTGATCGTGATGAATAAGAGAAATTTTTTAAATCGTTATAACAGTTTAAAAAGAATCCGTTACTTTCCAGTTACTTTTTTATATTTGGATAATGTAGAGAAATCTTTATAACAGAATAGTGGTCGGCGAGCATTAGAAAGTAGAAAGCAGAGTGCAGAGCTCCTAGTAATAAATAAATTAGTCGAGACGAGAGCTGCTATGGAGGTGGACGATTTTGAGATAATGAATTTGTAGATATTGACCCAACAGAGATTGTGGATAGAAGTACAGAAGTAATTTATAAATATAAAAACGATAACTGTAAAATAACTTAAAAGTTTCTTCAAATCATACATTTATAGGATAATAAGCAGGCTGCCCTTAAAATGTTAAATTCAAAAGTAAGAAAATTATATTTGTTACAGAACGTTAGGTGACATTTTTTGTAAAATAAAATGTGTAGTCTTGTGAAGAAGATTTAAAGTTATGGTGCGTCCTCCATAGTTGACTTTTTTGGCGATTACTCGCCAAATGTGGAAATCATGAAGAATTTCTAATGCAATACTGAAAAAGAGAACTCTTAATGTTTTTCAAGTTTCTCGTAGCCATCCCAAATGGCAGACTTTTGGAAAAATCGTTTGGCACGAATTTGGCGAGAAACCGCACCATAATCTTAAGTCTTGCCGAAGTAATAACCCTGAGCAACTCCGGGTGTATAAGATATAAATAATTAAACAAATAATTAAGAAATGTGGCTCCAATTTTCTTAATTTTTATCTTTGTAAAAGGTTTATTTAAACTTGTTTCAATTTCTAGAGAAATCTACAAAGACGCAGATACCCCTGTGATAAAGACTGTATGAATATCGATACCATCCCAAAAAATATTTTTTTAGTTTAAAGTACGATGCTTATATTAAATACTTAAAAATAGAAAGAAGATAAAATATTCACAAACTAAAAATGTATTGAATCTGTATTTAGGAAACTATATAAGATATATGTCACTTCATTCAATCAATATTCATCGAAAACAGAAAAATTGCTCACAGAACGCATGAGTTCAGTTTTCCAAGTACAGTTTTTTCCAAGAAAAATCGCGTTATTAGTTTGATTAGACGTCTTAATTTTCTATATTTTATGCAGCAATCGATATTTTCGTACAAAACAGGACAACATCTATAAATAGTCAGAATAATTCTCAGGAAAAAAACGTTGCGAAATTTTATGTTCCATAATGAAAAATTTCTCACACAACGCATAAATATTAGTCAGTTTTTTCCAAGAGAAATCGCATTATTATTTTGATTAGACACCTTGATTTTCCATATTTTATGCAGCAAACAATCTTTTCGTACAAAACTGGACAGTATCTATAAACAGTCAGATAAATTCTCAGAATAAAGTTTTCCGAATTTCAGTCTTCATAATGCTCAAGAAGAAAAGAACTAAATTAACATTTAAGATGAGAAAAGAATTAGAATACTGGAATAATGCATATCAGAGAAAATGATTTATCGATCGACTAATAATTCAATTTACCTCATAAAGTGATTAAATTAATACCGATATATTAATTCAGCCGGTATTTAAAATTATTTGCGTATGTTTAATTTCGACATTAATTGATATTTAATTCAGGGAACTACTTAGAAAATTAAATGTACTGAAACTGCTCCAAAAGTGCTTTATGTTCAGTTCTTGAAGTGGTCCTGATACGCCAAGTGCATCGATGGAATATTTCGAATTACCTTTGCCATCAAGAGCTTTCAGAACCATAAGTTCAAGAAGACTCTAAATATGAAGAGTTCTCGATAACGAAATATTAATCCATCTCTAATCATTTACAAATATCCTTGATGTACAAATTTCAATGGTTCAAAGATCATTAGCAATTTCCTTCGATCGGAAGAAAGAGATATCGTTGTGAACATTATTTAAAATTCATATTGCCTGGAATTATTAAAGTTGCATCAATTTATTTTGCCTTAGGGAACTATTTTGGCAATAGGTTATTTCTAGATAATTGCTGCATTGCGTTCAAAAGTCAAAAAGAAAATATTAATATTCGAAATACCTTAATGGCCATTACAACATAAGGGAGATTTAATAACTTTAAATTGCATACGTATTTATTGTAATTCAAACCGATACGTGAACTAGGATCTTGAAAGTTTAATTAAAGAAAGAGAAAGTTGCTAGCGGTCACGAAGTAGTCATTTACATTCATGAAAAGGAAACTTAATTTAAATTAAGTTGGAGTGAAAAATTAGTTTGTGCATTCGAGCGGTGAAAGTCTCAAATTAATTTTTTTTAGCAAAATGAAATGTTTATAACTTTTAAAACCATTCCATTACTTTATGCCATGAAGTTTATCCTAACATAATGCGCTGGAATAAATTAAACTACAAAATATAAAATTTCAGTATTTTATTTCCACCCTTTTGATAAAAATAAGTCATAAAGTAATAAGTCTTTTTCAGCAAAAATAGCAGAAATCAATGTGATTATTGTGAATTAATTTATTTATTTTAATGAAAAAGAAACATTATAATTTATTTTGATCGGTCAGCATTGCATTTCTCGACGAAATCCAATCCAGACATCTTTTGTGCATCGATAAAAAGAAGTGTTTCTAATTTTAAATAGGGAACTCTGGGATTTCTCTGTGAATCTTCTTTGACTGATGCTGAGAATATCTCTGATTTTATCATAACAGTCTTTCCTTCAGTAATATGCACAAGGTGTTTCTGGTCTGAGTGTACACACTATTGGAAGAAAAAAATCATCGATCATAAACAAATGCTTCTGCTGGGGCAGAAATGTGATCGAGGTGTCCTAACAGCCCATTAGAACCATTCTCCCTCGTATTACACGAACATAAGCAACACAGCACCGTTTATTTTGGCCCGAAATTGTTGGAAGGAAAGTAATTGGCTTATACTTATTTTTCACTCATCTGATCGATTCCCAATATTTCTAGAAGGTGTTTTTCAGAACTTTTCAATGATAACAGATCTAGAAATCCCTCTGTCGTGAGCTGTTATTCCAACACAATGGGGTCCCAGATCATTTAAACCATGAAGTGCCCTAATAGTTCGTTACATATTTGGCAAAGGATAAATCAGATATGGAAATACTTATCTATAGCCACAACGATCCATTTTGCTTACTTTTCAAGAGGATACGTGAAAGTTTCTGTATACGACACCCAGATAGCAATTTTAGTTTGCAGAAAAGTTGCAGCAATCTTGCTCTGCAAATCTGCACGCTTGCAACAAATTTGACATGACAAGAGTGCGAGCTTGAAACAAGTTTGCAGCAAGTTAACGTCAGGTTCGAAGTCACCACGCGTCAAATTTGCCACGTAAAACTCATTGCAAACTATAGAAAAAACAGAGTACGAACACAACCTCGGATAGAACTCGCGACATACCGCTTCTAAACCTGACGCTCTAACCACTCGGCCAGATAAACTCTGAGAGGAGCAGATAGATTTCGCTAATACATCGTTCGATTCGATTCGTATACGATTTATTTTAAGCTGCTTTCTTGATTTCATTAAATTTTTAAATTTTGAGTTGAGAATATGATTTGAAGTCAAAGAGAGAGCGATTTTCGCTAATAACTACGTTTTGCTAGTAGAATAAATTATGAAATTAGTGTTCAAAAGTAATTACTTTAAAATGGGAGAAAACGTATAAGTTATTATTTTTCAACAAACATTGACTGTTTTTCAGGTTTAATTTTGTTTATAAAATTTCAACATTAAGAAAAAGGCGATAATGTTTTCTTTAAAGTGCGAGTTCTAGTAAAAAGATGGAAAATGTTTCAAAATTTGTTTATAGAAAAGTTAGTTTTTTCACAAATTATCATTGATTTATTGAATTAATAAAAAGAAGGACGGTCTAGGAGATGCTATTAAAAATCGGATGTTTTTTAAAACAGAGAAAGATCTTTCTCTGTTTCAGTGTCTCTTCTAGTGTGCCATCATCTTTGCAGCAAAATTGTTTTGCAATCGTACTGTGAACTTGTCATGACAAATTCACAGCAAACTTGCATTTCAAGGAGGGGTGGCGCTAGTTGTCCATTTTCGCCGTGGCAAACTCGTTTCGAAAGCGAGGGTAGCGATTCTTCTTGGTTAATTTGCAGCAGTTTCGCTACAACATCGGCGCGTCAAATTTGCCATGGCAAGATAATATCAAGTAAAAATCAAACTTGCTGCAAACGTACGTGCTATCTGGGCATACCCTTGGTCAGTGCTCAGAATCTCACATAAATGCCGTATCCGACATGTGTCTTCCAAATTGATCATAATTTGCGCTTACAACCCCAGGTACGTTCTGCAGTTCGTCAGCCTCTATATTCTTTCGAACACATCCTTTGACTCCTATGCAATTTGGAAATATATGAATCGTTTTCACTAAAACGCATGATCTTCACTTACGTATTACTCTTATATTTCATCTATTCTTTGCATATTAGCGCAGGACGATGATTTTTACAGCCTGTACAATATATAGCCTATATTCCGATTCGTTTTTGAGAAACTTACTCTTGTCAGAATTTCCATTTACACGGTAGTAACTAAACGACATTTCTATCTGGTGAACGATTTTCCAGAGTTTTTCCAACAAAACATGGGATCTGCTCATATATTCTCATGTTTTTCAAAGCTTATATGGGCCAAGTTATCTTGGTGGTATGATTTCAGCTTCAGGATGGGCGATTTTCCAATAAAATGCGTTTTTTATTCAATAATGCTATGGTTTCTGGTTGGCAAGGCATGTCTTCTACTTTTACAGGTTGCTTTCAATTTTTTATCCAAATATAAAATATATTTATGTTATAATTTGCAAAAAGCCTTTTTAAACTATTAATTCCTCTTTTCCTTTGCATCTGTCATATATATTAAATGAAATATATAACAAAACAATTAGAAAAGGCTTTTAAATTAATTTTTTTCGAGAAATCCAAATCATACCAAGAATCATGTAGTTATAAATAAGGTTGTACAGCCGCACAATAAAAAAAGTTCATTTAATTTAGTTTGTTTCAAAATTGCACGCAACACAAAATAGTTTTATAAAATAATGTTCGCGCTTCTTCCTGAGAGCTGATACTTTCTAAAAACAAGTACACCATGAAACAACAAAAACTGAGATGCCTCAGTTTTTCTCCGGGTTTTTCTCCCTAAGTGACTGACGGAATGTGCTCTGTTTAACATCTTTCCAGACCAAGAAGAAAATAAAGCTTTCCAAATACTGAAAAACATTCGTTTGATTTGTTTTCTTTGAGGAATTCAAGGAATGATGTATGCTAGAGTTAGATTTTTAGTTTAGTTTAGTTTAGTTATATTAACGTTCTGTTTGGAAGCAACACGCGGGTTATACTAGAATTAGATGTGAAACACATTTGCTTTTTAATATATTTTTTCATAGATATCGATGAAAATAAACGAAGATATATATTGCATTCGTTATGTTACGTGTCCAAACTCAAACCTTTGAATACAAAATTTACATATATTATACTATAGAATTTTTAACAGATTCATATACAGTAAATCATTGTTTATACGTCTTTCAAGGGGACTGACGTAAAACGACGTATAAATCGAAATTTTACTAAACAACTTTGATTATTACAAATTTAATGCTATTAATGCAAATTTTGAAGTTTTTTAAAGATAATGCATTTTACTACACAGTATAAAAAACAATAATTAAATTTTAAAATTAAACATTTATTATAAAAGTGAGAAATATCATGCATTTATTCCTTATCTTGAGAACTAATTATACATATCTTATACGATTTATGTGCATGCAGGTAGGCGTTTAATCAAGAAAATCTTTAACCGTCGTGTGATATGCTGATTGTTTATGATTATTAAGTCCAACGTTATGAATCGAATTAAGTTCATTGAATGTTTTTCACTATTCTTTTGACAAAAGAAATAAGTTCGCAGTTTTTCAATGGAGTGCACTGCATCTTTAAAGAAAGGTGGAATAACTTCTTCATTATCACTTAAATTAGCACCAGGCAATTTATCTTCTATTAATTCATCAGTTGTGAATAATTTCGAAGTCTTGGTATCTTTGTCTCAGTTCACATACTAGAAAGGAGGAAATTTTCACATTTTGGAACGTTGGGGGGAGTGGCGAATCCAAGGGAGGGGCTATCGGGCTGCAGCCCCCCCCCCAGAGCTAAACCAAAATTCTTGATTTAATTTAAAATCACTACAACTATTTGTTCTTAATTTTCATTTTAAAAATAGTAATAAAATTGTTACAACATTTCTTTCTGGCTTGACAGGCACAAAACTTTTCCTACTTTTCTAGTCATTCCACTTGTACTTATAGCGTTGGCGTGGTGGAAAACATTTTTTGGCTAGTTATTTCATAGCATTTTTTATTAAATTATCGAAAGTCTTGTAGTGTTCTTTATTATTCTTATTGTCAGGAGAGGAATGTCTGTAAAGTTAAAGTGTTTTTGTTCATATAAGTCATGAGGTTTGATATTCGTCACTACGATACAAAATTTTTATGACCTCAGCCCTCCCCAGAGACCCTAATCCTGGATTCGCCACTGGGAGGGGGAAGCGACGTATAACCGAAGTTTTGCGCCGCATAAACGAAGTACTTTATAATTACAAAGAATACGAATGAATCGGGACTTTTATGAAGCGACGCATA